>DWDX01004980.1:0-11025 GCA_018245675.1 Agara michaeli | reverse complement strand
AACCCGGGATTTGAACCCAGGACCTCCCGATCGGCAGTCGCGCTAGCAACCGCCCGACCAACGAGGCAGTCAATAACAATACAAAAAAAAATATTTTTTTGTAATCGACGAAATGAATATATCTTCTTTTAAAATATTGCGTAGATATTTGTATGAGCCGATTCAGCCTTGCTATATATAGCCTAGTCCCTTTCAGTAATATCGATGACAAGATTGCAAAAAAATTGATTTTAATTTCCTATACAAACCATTGACTGCTATAAACGCAACTCAATAAGATGCGAACCATGTTGAGCAGCGATGTATGCTATTTTATTTTTAATCACGCCGCTAAATTGTAAGTAAAAATTTTCATTTCAGATGTTCTTTGACAAGTTGAAATGGGATTGACGACCCTATTAGGATATAGATTTGCGATTTTTCTCACAAATATTTCTTGGAGGCGTACGACATTTTTTTTTCTCGCCCTTAATACAGCTGCGAATGTTTCTCTTTTGTCGAATGATTGATGTTAATGATAAATGTAATGTATAGATTAATGTTCGATCGATTTTTGTGATTTTAAATTTCATTATAGCAATGTATTTTATGAGAAAGACGACTTAAAATGTTAACGATTAAATGAGCACGATGTCATCATTATCAACGTGATTGGATATTTTATGTGCTTCTTAATATAATTTATACCATAATAAGAGAGTCTTCGATTGAACGAGTGTCCTTGGAAACGCGTATTACTTTCAAAAGCAATCTTTATTCATTTAGTCTTTTAGGGTTTATAGAAATTATATGGCTTCATATTACGAACTATCTACAAAGCGACTTAGGACGCGGTCGAACTTAAGACAAGTGAGCGCTACTGACAAATTTTCACTAGCGTTTCCGTGTTTCAGCAAAACTGTTAGCAGTCGCGGTTATGATATTGGGCTACCCTTTATAAACCTTCTCAGACACTGAAGCCGCCTTAAAACACCCACGGATTTGCAGAAACTACGACGCTCTCAACGATTTCCACTTGCTTCACAAGCTTAGTAACAAATTCCTAATTATAAACTGATATTCGATCAAGTGCAGTAAATCACCTTGTTGTGGCTCCTTTAATTATAATACAAGAAGGTTTACGAAAATTTACATATAACGTTGCGTATCAACAACCTTTTCCATCGTCAACGATAAACTATAAGTGTCAGTGCTACATGAATTATTGCAATTACAGTCCTATGTGAAAGTATTTTAGGTTGAATTTAAATTGTTACAACATTTGTCGCCACACAGTCCGTCGGCGCTGACCCTTAATGAATTGTCGCACAAACAAAGAAAGTAACATTTCAAAGTGACCACTAAAGTAGTGCTGAAGTAAGTCCGCAGCTAGTTATTTGTAAGACAATAATGTCAATATGGGACATAGGTGTCAAGTGAAATAATTGAATACTTCAAATATTGGTATCATTATTACCTTTAGGGATCGTGCAAGTATTATGTAAGCACCGAAGGGGGGGGGGGGTCTTCTCTTTGCTTATTTTTGATGAAAAAGGGGACGAGGGGGTCTAGATGGACGTCAGCAATGTATAGGTACTTATTATTTGTTGTTGTAAATTTAAAAACAAAATTAAGATTGTTTTTAAGTAGAAAATATTTTTTGTTTATGATTATTAACAATTGTCTCGAATAAATATTAATTGAGCAACAAATTAATATGAATAACAATAAAGAAACCTAAAAAGATATAAAAACATACACAAATGTTTACGTAAACATAGGGCGGGGGGGGTTAGGGTTTTGCTGACTTCTCTAAAATTCTGCTTACGTAATACTTGAACGATCCCTAACCAGAAAACTTTATGCGTATTCCTAAGAGGAGCAAATGAGGGGGCAGCAGCCAGAATTGGATGCTGCCGTCCATGGACATTTTATTCACCTCGATCAGGATTATAGGATAATGTTAAACTAACTATTAGTTAGTAAGCAATTAGTTACTTTGGCACGCAACGAAACCGCAAAAATAGTACCTATCGATAGTTGTACTTTAGACCCATTAGTACCTACGTATGTGCTGGTTTGAATTTTTTTTCAACCCTATGGACTAACGGACTCAGTTCTCCTCTCAAACCGAAAGGGTTAGTTTGAAAGCAAGTATTACCTCTTCTATTCGACGTTGGTTATGGACGGGTTGGCATTCCTAAGGATTACTGATTTGTTTATTAAAGTTTAAACGGGTACTATAATTCCTTTATATGTCATTTTTAAAATTACTTTGGAACATCGCTAAAACCGCAAATGGCCAGGCTAGTTGACGAGGACCGTGACGATGATAGTTTGTACTTTTGTTAAATAAATATTAATTATTTATTTATTTATTTATTAACTCTATATTCTAACCTAGAGGATTACGAAGGCCGGACTTAGTGCCAAATGGCATACATACACAACCATGAATGTCCAAGTAAAACTTGCCTCAGTTATTTATAAAAGCAAGCATTGCGCTTGTAAACTATAACACAATACTGTGTTCCGTGCAGCAAATAAGGCATAACGCTAACTGTTTTCTTCAGTCTAGTTGCGGCAACCGTTAGAGAAAATTACACATAAGCAGCACCTTTACACTGCTGATCACACGTTTGAAATGAGACGCTTTAAGCGACCGTGCGTTTAAAAATTACTTCGACCGTTTCTCGATTCATCTAGAGAGCAAATTTTTTATTTTAATCTTAATACATACATACCGTCACGCCAGGTCCCTTACGGGGTAGGCAGAAAGGCATTTTTATTTTAATAACAGGGGACAATTCCACCATTAGACAATTAACCGGACAGTTGATAAACATCAATATATACATACTATGTCCTACTTACATAGATATTTTTATTACACCCAGACACAGAACAAAAAAATGTGCTCATCACACGTACTTTTGTCAAGGGTGGGGAATCGAACCCACGGCCTCTGGTTTGCAGTCAGGATCTCTAACCACTTAACCGCGAAACCAGTCAATTTAATTATTTATATTAGCTAGCAAGGAACCTAAGAACTTGACTTGTCTCGCGGTCAAGTAGTTACTGACCGTGACCTCTAGCCGAAGCGTGATGGGTTCATCTCGATTTATTTATAATACGGAATGGCATGTTATTATTACGTGCAATATCGAGGCAAAGCAGATGCTACCAGTCTGAAGAGTCGATGTGAAAACTAGATACACCGGTTCAGTACTTTTCTCTATCATCACTTCACTTATACGTACCGATGACTGAAGTCTAAATGAATAAATACACTTTTAAACACTTATACACATTTGAAATGTAACATCTAAATGCCTTACCTTATGTAGGTATAACTATTTAAATATGTACATATTTATATCGATCACACTCATCTTTGCTCTAATTACTTTTGAGTTTTTACGCTTTCCATTAAGTATGAGTTTTTATTATGCAATCACAAAGCGAGTAAAATCATAGGTACCTGTACACCTGTACTGCATTAATAGACGCATATATATGTCTCTGCAAATTATGTATTTCTATTTTTATTTTATACAAAAATTACTTAAATATTAATATTTTATTTTTAATTGAAAATTATTTGGTACTGTAATTAATATTAACTTGCGAAAAAAAAAGATGTACCATCCAATTTTACTTATGTGCAAATGTTTCTCTTTAATTCATTATTTAAAATATATTTATGTTCGTTTCATACTTATGAAAAGACAACTATAAACTGCGAAATTAAGAAAGCATTTATTCAAATGAAAACCATTTGTAATTGGCAAGGTAGTAGAATATTCATGAGTTATAGGTACTTTCAAGCAGTCATCGTTAATGAAAGGAAATTTTAAGATCCATACAAAGGTCAACTAGTGACCAGTATATTATCATTAGTATGCAAAATAACGAACGCAATATCATTATTTCATTAGTATACAAACTAGTTTGGCGACGCCTACAGCAGACATGCAGTATAAACGAATGTTGTTTAGAAGTAGAAAAGTTAGAAAACAGTGTGATTAGCGCGTAGGAATGACTGTCACGCGAAGTTCGTCCTGCCACAGATGTAATATTCAATACTAAATCAACAGCATATTTAGCATATCAACACATACAGAGTAAAAGATAAATTATCGTCTCAAGATTATTATTACGAGTTATTCAGAATGTATGAGTAAAATACATTCTCATCGTCATCATCAACACCAACAGTAACAACAACAACATTAATGATATCGTTATCATGATCATCATAATGAAATTATGAATACCAATATAATATGTACTTTCACGATACCTATTACGAATATTCCAGAATGTCTCATACATTTATTATTTACCATTAAGTAAACTTGTATAAGAATTAAAACGCAGAATATTTTCAAAATAAAACCGGAGCGTATTAGTTATTAATGCCAAATGATGTAAATAGCCAACAATTAGACAACTATTAGGAAGAATTTTTTATCCCTTACTATCAATTATTTAAAAAAGAATCAGTACGATGAGACAAAACACTCGATACCCAATAATGTATTTAACATTTGTAAATAACAAGCATAATTAATTCATAATTTATAAAATGAATAATTACTTTACCTTCATCATTTTAAAATCAATCACCAAAGTATTACACTAACTAATCTAATGCTTAAACACAACAAAACACTAATCTACCGTACTGGAAGCTTCTTCACTGGTTTTAAAAATAATGACTTATTGTCTAAAACCATTAATAATTTAAAAACTTGTCAAAATAAAAATAAAAAAATTTTTTTTTTACTTAAGCTTGAAAAAAAAAATTAAACGAAGTATTTTTTAAACTTAAACATCAAAAGATAAAAATCGATGCCTACGGAAACTCGATTACAACATCGATAGCCTCGGCGGCGTGAGGTGATGTGAGGGGCGAAATAGGTCAGTATTTGCCTTATAACAACCCCCTACTAGCTTCCACGCGTATATTCTCACTATAAGCGTTGAAAAATCAGAAGTCTTAAGCAAATTATTGACGTTCACTAAATGAGTAAAGGACTTAAATAAATAATGTTTATTTATAACCGTACTATTGTTATAATATATATAGGATATAAAAATTATTTTTGAAAAGAAGTTTAATCCTAATTCAGTAAATCTTACACTCTTTATACAATTTGTAAAGGTCTTTTATTTGCTCTTATAACAAATTAAACCATGTTTTTATATGTATACTGAGATATATGATATATCTCAATATACATATAAAAACTTTTTGCTTAATGATAATAATAATATGTTTTAGTTTAAGATTACATCTTAAATATATTTATCACCTACCAAATACCTATACAAATAACTTATTGTATATAATAAAATAATCAATTATAGTTTTAAATTTAATCGACGTTCTTTACTTTTAATCTTGAATTAAAATTTAAAAAACATTTAAGTGCTTAATGCATTTTTAATTATGCTTGAGGATATATTTTTTTAATGATAGTTGTCTAACTATTCATATTTTTTACATACTATTTGGACATCACTTTACCATATTTCTTTATAGAAAAATATGTAATTATGTCTTTTTTGGTGCGTAGTATCATAAGCGAGCGCGTTAATAACTCAATTACCTTTTTGTATACACATATTAATTTAGTTCCAGCCCGTCGCCAGAGTACATTAGCTCTTCTTACTATCAGCGTCTCTACAACTCTACATCTGCACACTTGTCAGTAGCGGAAGTAGCGTTTAAAAACCGGATCGACGCGACACCCGCTGATCGATCCCGCCATTATCCATTCCGTCCACTTCCTACTGCGGGCGCACTACGCTCGCTTTCCATCAGCGGGGCACTGACATGGTGATGCGGACACGCTGATTGTATAGTACCATCCGAGTTCATTATAGGTTCGGTAAAGGTTACATTACTAAGGTAGCGTTCCCACAATTTACTTTTCCATAGACAAGAGATATATAATTGTACCGTTACTAATTATTTTACTTTTAAACAATATTACTTTACTCTTAAATACTAATTGAAACGCGAACCCTGTTCTCATCCGTTCCAAAATTAGCCTACCTTTTTTGGACATTTTGAGAAATGATACGCACACATACCGTGGTTCTTCCCGGGACAACTGTCCAAATTGCTCCATCTCTCTCGATAGCCGTCCTCAATCCTGAAAGCGTCCTTTTAGGCGTCTCGTACGATAGCAGAAGATACTGTAGCTGTATATTGGTGCTGAGCTACAAGGATAAATAGCCTAACTTGTACGAGCATTGCTACTTGCTACACAAAACACACAAATAATACATAATAATTAAGTCCTAATACCAAACAGACTAATATAACTAGTCTTATTCTTGTTAATTACTTACTTATATTTATAATTAATATGAGTTGAAGTTTCAATTTACCTTCGATTGAAGAATGTATTAAAATTAAAATAATTATTTGTTTGTACGGCATTACGTTGAAAGTGAATATGGCTGCGCGTAATTTCGCAGGCGCATGTTTTAGTTTTAACCAGATATTTCTAGTTTTTTGGGTTTTGTTTGACAGACTTGGGTAGGGTAAAGTCAGGGTAACGAAATTTAAGGTAATTATAGACCATCTACAATATCGACTATTGGAATGACCAGTACCGCCCTAATCTATGGTCGCGCACAACCGAGCGCGCTAGATAAGTTTTAGTATCTATTATCTTGGTTTTTGTATATGTTTTGTACGTATAAATTATGTCTAAATGTCTGCTTTTGTGTCATTATCCTTGCAATTCAGCACGCAAAAAGCATTTCTGCACCATATTGATTGGGTTATCAGAGCAAGGGTTATTACTCGCTGAGTGCAATTAATGAATAAATAAAAAAATATAATAAAAAGCTATCAACTCTTATGCTTGGTTAATGCCCATATAAAAGTACAGAGTTTATCCCTTTCGGGAGAAAAAATTATTAAAAAATAAATAGTAATTTAATTGAAATTAGGTAATTTAATACCTGTGTTATGGTAACCGTACATGTGATAAATATATCATAATGGTACATACATAGATTTTTTTTTATAATATTTATTTTAAATTTTATTTATCAGTTAGGTACCATTAAATGTTTAGTTGTAGGTCAATCTAATAAAAAGGTATTAAAAATTACGGAACATGTAATCTGCAACACATTTATCATGTCAATAAAGAAAATAAAATGACAAAAAGAAATACAACAAAATAAAAGACATTTTACTATTAAAGATAATTTATTTACAAAATTTGAGTCCTATTATCTAATAACATAAATATTATGTTGGTCAACCGCTATTATGTACAATGAAGCACCAATTTAAACGTATTAGGGGCCTACTTATATATTTTTTTAACATTTTACATTAATAGTACAAGTTAATGTAACATTTAGTACAAGTTAATGTAACATTTAGTACAAGTTAATGTAACATTTAGTACACGTTAATAAATAACAAGAAATGTCAATGTCAAATTAATACTGGGATCTAACAATATCGCTGATTTTTGAAACTACATACAACATAATTAATATCAAACATATTTACATCAATACTTTTCTACAATTATGAAATCGTAAATATTTTAACGACACAAACTGTAGGAAATTACATACATTTCACAAGTTTCATTGATCAACACGTGTCAGTATTTACAGACTTGTATACTTTTAATTACAATCAATTTTATTGTTTTACGAAAACACATTGAAATTTGAAATATTATTTTTTTTGGCATATTTCCTAAGTACCTAATAAAAATCTCTCAAACCTCAGCTAGTCTGTACATATCAATAACAGTTACAGATAGAAATATTTCGAATTGTCGTTCTTAAGTTGTATTGATTATTTTCCGTTTTGTCACGCAGCATTCTATCTATACATGGAAGTTTTGCAGATGCTCCGTGCCCAGTACAGTGCCGTAAACTGGAACTTCTGGAATAAACGATTGTTTTGTTTATTAAACACATTGTTGATGTCCATTTTTTCACATTTCATCGACTGTGTTGTATCGAGACGGATCTGTTGGTTTGCACAACAGCACGCAATGAAAAGTAAACCTATTAGTGATTTTGCAGCTTCCACTCTCATATCTTTCCACATATAACTACGTTCCCAAACCCCGCCTCTTCACTTCCCCCTTTCAAGGACAAAGTCAGGCTCTAAGTTGAACTTCTCATTGAAGCTGCAGAGGTCAAGGATAAATGTCGAATAAGAAAACACCGTCACGAAGTACGACGCAGAACAGATTTAGAAAGGACCTTTTATGGCGGAACTTTATCAGTTTCAAAGCAATAAATATGATGCCACCAACTCCACGCTTGTTATCAAACTGGAATAGACTTCTAAGTTCCTTCACGTTCAGAAAGTGGACTCGGTACTATTAAATGCTTAGATATTTAAAACAATACAATTAGCAGCACATAACGCGGTTATATAAGCAATTTGTACAAAAAGAAAGACGAGCTCATTATGAAATGAAATATACGAGTAGCTTGTGAGTAGAGAAAGTTAATGCGGAGTCAAAAATACGTATAATATAAGAAGTAAAAGTTAGCAAATAAGTTACTTCTTAACGTTCATATGTATTATGATTTTCGTTGGTACCGATCAACGTAAAAGATTCTATACTATCATTTATGTATTATACATTATAACACTAAGAACCTCAATCTATCTGTATTTACTTGCCGACAAAATCCGTATTTTCCTTCGTAGATTTTATATATACATATTATTTTCTGTGCACGTACATGAAATGTATGAAATATATACATAAAGATCATGAAGAGTTAAGGTCAGTCAAGAGTCAAATGTCGTCCACATACCTCCAGTCAGTCAAGTCAGTCTTTTCATACTTGTACAATCTTGTTCCCCCTTAAGATGAATCTTGTCTCTTTTTTTCTTCTAGTACTCTCCGTTTCTGTTCTATTCTTTGGTATTTCTGTCGTCGTTGAAGTCGTGGTCGTCGTGCTACTTGACGTTATAGTCATTGGGTCGGGAAGGAATTCACCGGGCAGGACCCCTATCTCGTTGTCAGAAACTACAGGAGTCGGTATTAGGGGAAGTTGTCCCTTCCTGAGCATGTCGACAAATTGCTCGTTAAATTGTGGCTGGACCTCGGAGGACCTTTGCACATTACCGTTCATATACTTAGACAGTTTGTTTAGATTGTGGTTGATTTTTTGAATCTTAGCTGGCGTCAAACCTTCGTGTTTGCGCTTACGGCCAGGTGGAGGTATAACGGAATGCTTAGAAGCGGCATAATCGAATGGTGGATGAGGGTTTCTCGGATCGAAATCGGGGTAAGCTTCAGGCATGGCCGGTTCCCCGTAAGAGTTCACAGCCGCCCAAGACATAGGTTTGAACTGTGGCACTGCTTGGGGCGGAGGGACTTGCAGTGTCTCGTCATCTTGGACAGTGGGGGCAGCGGAAGAGAATACTTCTTTGATAGCAGAATAGACAGTGTGAAGGATGGATGGTGGGGGCTCCAAAGGAGTGTATCCGCTTGGTGTTTGGTGTGTCTCGCTTTGCGCTGCATCGGCGAGAGGCGTCAGTATGACAACGCCGGCGTGGACTCCGCTCAGTTTACCCCGTCCTGTCTCAAAAATGTTCAAGTCTTAGTCAGGCGTGGTCATGGTGTAATGTTTAAGCCTACAGTTACGTCATACTTAAACCAATAAAAGGAAGCTTCCTTAAGATATTTCATTTAAACCTACACTCTCGAATTGGAACATTGAAAGCTACACAAGTAGGTTGTCGCGGCTCTTTGTTTACAGTTACGTATAACTTTTGAGACCTTTTCCATTTTAGTCTTCCGCTCGACAATCTTACGTAATAATACAAGCAATATCTATTTCCGGTGAATGATAATCTGGTGAAGGTTTTTATTTATCAGGGATTGCTCAACCGTGGCGTACTAATTCCTATCAAACACAATACTCGTACGACACTTGAGACCGGGGCGATGACATCATAGAGATGTTAGTCAGATTTAAAATGTAAAAAAATATTGTCAGAGTCAAAATAAACATTCATATTTGTCCTGAACGGGAGTCCAACCCACGATGACAACGAGCTAGAATCTTTTCCAGTTTCTGGACGGGCCAATGAACAAAAAAAAATACAGACGAATTGAGAACCTCCTCTTTTTTTGAAGTCGGTTAAAAAGAACCGAATATCACGTGTTCACGTAACGTAACCGACGACGCAAAAGGTGGGTTAGTGTTACAGCTATAAATATGTATCGGTCGCGAAAGCCTTTTATTTGGGGACCGTTCGGAATTTAAATTGAGCTGTTACATAACAATGGAACACTGAGAATATTGTTTACATAACGGAATGTAACGAAGGTTGTTGCGTTAAGTTATTCACATAATTTGTTTTGGATTGTGTCCATCTGTGAGAACGTTAAACTTAATTATTCAATTAATATAATTCAATTAATTGTTGTGTTATAATTTTTATAACTATATAGTTACTACGATTTTGGTAGAGCTTGTACGTGTGATGTACAGGTGACATTGTAGAGTCGTGGATATTTATTTAAAAAAATGCAATAAATACAATAACAGTTTCAAGTTCAAATTCGCTTTGAACAATTCGAATTATAAACAATTATCGACTATTTTAAATGAAGCTACGACCTTACAATGAGTAAAATGGGCGATAGTAGTTCGTATGAAACTTTGTTGTTTTTTTGTCACAAGTGTAAAATGAGTATAAGCTTATGCTTAATCCAAAGTAGTATTTAAGCGAGTGAAACTGCGAGGCACACCTAGTCAAAATGTGATTTATAAAATAATCAACCACCGAAAACTGTATAACATTTTTGTGTGTGTTTAATATTATTAATGATGTAAGCATCTTACGTACTTACTTTGACTAGTAGAGTCTACGTTAATTATAATTAATTATAAATTTAATTAATCAATTTCTTTCTCTACTCGACAGATGGCGCTAGAAGTAAATGACTGCCTCGTTGGTCGGGCGGTTGCTAGCGCGACTGCCGATCGGGAGGTCCTGGGTTCAAATCCCGGGTTGGG
>DWDX01004979.1:0-11027 GCA_018245675.1 Agara michaeli | reverse complement strand
CGTAACTGGTGAAATGTGGGGGTGTACTACACTCCTCTGCCTACCCCTTAGGGGATTACAGGCGTGATGTTACGTATCTCTTTTTAATTCTAATAATACCATAATAGTATTAAATAGTAAATTTGTTTATATTATGCGAGTCTGAGAAACGTGTCCCAACATTATCATTTGTCCTTTTAACAAGCTTTCATTCCATTCACAAAAAAGTTATTGCTATTGTTATACATATATAATGCTTTTAATAATAGATTATCAATTTTTCCAGTGCCACTGTGCGCTCAGCCTAAGCCGTAAGGAAAGCGCCATTCCGGGCCCTCGTGTACGTAAGTGCGTTTAAACGGTTACGGCGCGAGGCTATAAACTGGCTCAAACGGCTAAGAGCGGCTAAAATGGCTGGAACGGCTAAAATGGCCCGAACGGCTAATTATTTCCTTTCTCAGGTTTTTGGTCAGAGCCGTAAGATTTGGTGGCTTTCAAGACAAATGCAGTGAAAAGAATCATAATGTTTGTTAATGACGTTTTTAAGTAGGAATGAAAGTACGTCTATTTGGGGCGAAAGATAAAACACAGTGAATAAAAAGCTTCGAAAAGCGACAATGGATACTTTTGTTATATGTTTACGCTAATAATGCAGTGCTTTGATGTGTTTTAGTGGCAAACTTTTAACACTCTTTCACAGAGTCGACTTGGTCGATCCAAAAGAAAATTGACAAGACTAAAGTTAAAATCATATTGAGATCAAATATTACGTTACAAGTTTTGTAGTTACAATGAATCGCGAGAAAAACTCTCGGCACTCTTTTTAGTAAAGCATAAATTCTTTGTCAAATTATGCACAAATACTCGGTTTGTTTTGGTCATGTCAATAAGGCGAATACTCGTCTGTCACTACATTTGACAAAAGAACCTAAGGTAAGTATTACTTCAGCGCCAGTGGGGCAAACACTTGTGTTCTAGTTCAATTAAGCTGCGAGAAGACCAGTAGTACATAGAGACGAGCGGGAAAATAAAAAAATACCCAGAACTTGTAACTGAGGTGCTCCGTTGAATCGCAGGTCGAAAGCGAAGTTCTTTTTTTTAATAAAACAAAAACGCAAAGGAAATTTCGAGTGGCGCACAACATCTGGCGGCAAGTTGTTTAACTACCACCCCTTGTGGGGGTAAAGCGAGGGCGTCACAAGCATCAGGGCGCGCGATTATAACCTTAAAATATCTAATAATCTTATTTATTGGAATTGTCACTTAAAGTATCCTTTAAAAAAGACGATGTGCAAAGTTGAATTACAGTCTGTGAAGAAGTTGAACGAATTCAGATTTCAAATAGTTTTATTAATTATAAGGTACATACATACACTCAACGTTCATGTTTTAGTCATTTTACGAAAAAAAAAACACTGTGGATACTGTATGGCAATTCAAAAACGAATCTACGGTTTGAGTTTTTGACAAAGACTATTCACATTGACTATGTCTATATGAACAAAATGATACTAGCATACAAAATTGCAATTAAGCATTGTATATGTAGCGTGTATAGTATTGGAAATGAAGCAAATATGCTATCATTACATAAATAATCAAACAACGCAATGTAGCTAATCGCTGACGGTGAAGCCAACGGTTGATCCTGTCAGTTCCTTTAGGAAAATTATGAGGTTACACCTTGTAGGGGTTGAGTAATCGGTAAAGATTTTGAATTTTTTTTCTCTTTCAAATTACAGATGTAATTTCGTTCGCTAGATTTATGTAACCGATGTCGGTCAGTGTTTCCGAACAACGCTTTGAATATGATTTGGCGCCATAAAAATACAGATTAAAAATAACATACAGTCAATTGTCACTCATCACTGCCATGGACGATTATTAAAAAAATATGATTATTATGCCAGGACTCTAACCGGATAAGCAATTAACACTCAATGCTAAATATCTCTAGCCTTACAGATTAGACCAGCTTCTTCTACAGTCATGCTTCTTCAGCCTAAAGGATAAAAATATAAATTGTAAACAATAATCAATCTGTGGTTTTCCAATGACGTGCTACTATAATCGGCACTAATTGTCATAACAATACAGATGCAAACTAAAATCAATTAATCATCAATTATGTGCAGATAAAAACATGCTGCAAATATGTCATAAAGTGTAGATTATAAATTCTAATCTAAGCAATCTATTATTGTCTATGGTCGGTTAACAGAACGACAGACGGAGTAAAATTGTTTGAATTAAACTAGTGTGCGAATAGTTTTAGAATGGACATCAAGTTCGTTGGATATTTTTAGCCACACGGGATATAACTATTTGCAATGTTAAAAATGATCAATGGGTGTTTAGGAAACTAGATAAAAACATAATGGTCCAATTCGTAGTATTCCTCTGAAGGGAACCACTGATAAATCACTTCATTACTTCCCTGCGATCGTTTGTACAACAGAACATTGTTGCTATTATTTTATCTTCTAAATATGTTCTAATGATGCATCAGTCTAAAGAACTTTCCAACATTTTCAACTGTCCAAGGTCACGCCTGCGTGTTCCTTAATTTTATAGCACGATAAACGATTCTATTCCAATTTGTAATTAATTAAAATACCAATAAGACAAGCTCGAAAGTTTTTTTCCCGCCATATAAAATGACGTTCGGAAACATTCAGTAACATGGCTACTTAAATTAGTCGAGATAAATAAATATGTATAATATTCATTAAGTGTATCTTTATATTTGACAATTATTACAACAATTACAATATGATTTTGGACAAGTTTTGCAACATTTCTCCTACGTTCCATACAGTCCATTATATGAAAACACCTACTGCGTACATCGCACGACAATATTATTGTACTAGAGAGCTTTCGTGTTGATTTGTGTTTGTTAAAAAAGTAACAGAACCGATGTGTACTTACAAAGTTCGTGGAAGTTTTATTTTTAAAACATAAATGCACTCTCAAAGGATTAGCATAGCATTAGATAGTTTTATTCCATTGTTCGATTTTATTCCCCGACGCGGCGCGTGCTGGGTTACTTTTAATGTTTCGTGCAAGTATTGAGCCACGCTTTGATGTGGCTCTTTGAAACCTTCGCGTAAGTATCTTAGAAAATTTATAAAGAGTTCATGGTTGTACTAAGAATGCAATAGTAGGTAGACCGGTTCGCTAGCAGATGAAATAGTTAAGAATATCTACATAAGGTTGTATACGAGTGTTTACGTCATATGTACATATGTGTGTTTATTAGCTGTCAAGTTACATAGGCATTTAGATCCGTTGTTAAAACATATAATAATTTACATGGTCGCAGTTGCAAGGGTTTGACATTTGATAAAATTTAATTAGGTACCTACACGTTAGACATTTCATCGGTTTTTTTTCTAAGAATATCTATGTCACTTATAGGATAGACGTATCTTAGAAATAAGGAAAATTCGAGTTCTTTTTTTTAATTTAAAGCTACATCAAAAAGTAATGGATAATTAAAAGATTTCTTATAATTGTAATTCACGAGATCAGCAACAAACTAATCACATCCTTATTTTCAAGATGGCGGCTCAGCTATACAGCCCGTCCGCAAATTGGAGTTTAAGTTGACGCTAACGTGTTGTATTAAAAACAAAAGAACTATTGCCCCCTATATGTGTATAATGGTCAGTTCTTATCTGTATTTAGCGGACTCTAGACTCTATGACTGCTTCGTTGGTCGGGCGGTTGCTAGCGCTACTGCCGATCGGGAGGTCCTGGGTTCAAATCCCGGGATGGGTACTGCTGGATTTTTCTAATTTAGAATTTCTAGTAGTGACTCAGAGTCTGGATGTGTGCCCGGTGCACGGCAATAGGCTCAACACCTATTCCATTGTGGGACTTAAACGTAACTGGTGAAATGTGGGGGTGTACTGCACTCTTCTGCCTACGCCTTAAGGGGATTACAGGTGTGATGTTACGTAAGTAATTGCAATGGACTATTCTATAAGAAATATATACAATCGAACGTTGGTGAAACAATGTTCCAAGTTCATAAATAAGAAGACATTAAAAAACAAAAGCAAAACGTAATCAATAAACGTCAAGGGGGAAAGAGGCAACGAGTCTTTGAAAGTGAAATACGTATAACTGAAAAAGTTCCACCGCGAATTGATGGCAGGTAGGCTTCGATCCGTCTTCTCGACAACCTTGAATCTATTGTTCTCCTTGATGTTGAGCACTGAGTCGAGTGCTTCGTAAACATTAAATTGAATAATGAAGAGCGCGAACAATTTTGTATTCTCACTCGATATCGTCGAGAGCCACTATTTCTTTGAATAATTGAACATTTTCGTTCATTGCTTGAAAGTTAACTTTTAATGTAAGTAGCGTTTTACTTTTATTCGTCTCGTATTGGTGCTGTTATTATATAAGAGAATTCGTTTTACGTATTGATAATAAATAATACACGTTATTACACCCTCATCTCACATGCACTCGTAATATGCCCTATGAGCTCCACTTTGAGCGAAAAATATGTTGATACGTGATATGCTTTAAATATTACGAACTATTTATTCTATGTGATGATTTCTATGAATGATATTACTGCGGTAATTTCAATGAATTTTTTTCTAACAATATAATAACATTTTAATATTTATATATTTTTATTTTTTGCTTACTATCTGGCTAGATAGCAGTCAAACGCTTGGCTATGTTATTTAAAAAAAAAAAGAATTATATTGTTATAAAGAGCTTTCATTACGGAAGGGTCCCTTGGGCGCTTGACGTGGGCTGGTTTGGTTTATGGTTCGCGTAAGCCTCGGAACCGGAATTAGCGTCCCTGCCCGCAGTAACCCCCCCCCCCCCCCCGCATTTAATTTAATAGCTTCGCTCTTTGTGCTCTCCGAATATTATTAATAATAATAATAATATTATACGCCATAAAATCGCGTTCGTATATAAAAGGAAATAAAGCCTGTTGAGAAATATGTGCAAATTCATCCAAGAGTCTTCGCGTACGTGAAAGCGCCTCGGGGAGGAGCGTCAGCCTTTTACTGTCTCACTGATGTTATTTAGATTAATGCAAGTTGAAGGGTTCGCTGGCACTTTACGTTTACGCTCCGCTTTTATATTCAGTGTGCCTTTCACGGCTGTTATTTCATCGTTTGCGCCATAAGCTCTTCAATGTAACTTTTCCTGTCGTAATTTTAATCCTCAGAGCAAGTGAATATTATGTAATTTAAGTAGGCTAATGTTCAGTACAAAGAAATCGTCATTTGTTTCGCTGTACTTGATTTCGTTAATTATTTATATAGCATCATAAATACTGGTCAATTTATGTCTACACTTTAGTAGGAAGAAAATCATGTCCGTTTCCTTATTCCTGTTCACCTTAAGCTCTTCTGTCTGAAAACAACTAATTAAAAAAAAATTGGATCACAGGTGAACGCATCGAAGAGGTCATTATGATTGACAATCACGAGTCCGATTGCAATTTAATAGGAGCTTTCATTAATTAGTACTGTTGATTGAAGGTTAGGGTCATTGTGCTCATAGTGTGACAGACGAATATTGAACGGGGTCACGGAATTATTGAAACAAATGTTAAAGTGCATTAGTGATGCAGTGAATTACAATCGTTTACGATTTAAAATATACACATCCCTTAAGATTCTACGTCGTATTCGAATTCGAATATTAAAAACATTAACAGATTGACGTGTGGCTTGAGTTGACATCGATTTTAGTTCAAATGAGGTTTGCGTGTTAGCTTTCCACTTTGCGCTTTGCATTAAATAATCGCGATTGTCGGAGGCTTTGCAATTAACAATTATGTACATCTACTCGTATGTAACGGTATAATTATCACATTCGCATCGATCATGACTCGAAAACTCTGTCTGTCTTTCTGTTTGTTCAGGCTAATATCTGGAATGGCTGAACCGATTTTAATGGGACTTTTGCTGGTAGATACAGGATGTTATAGGGCAACATACACGCTATTATTTATTCTGAAACTTCCATGGAATCGAGATTTGCAGACATAGACTTGGAGACACAGCTAGTAAACAATAACATTAGAGATAGAAATGGCACGCGAGAGGCGTATAATGATGACGGATCGAGTGGTCGCGGATCTCGTAACTCATTTCCACGCCGACATCGTATTTCACGTGCAGGTGGCCGCGTTACTGCCACTCCATTTGTGTCGTGCATCCCCCGACACAAATGAATGTGTCTGTGGGATTACGTTACACTACAAACGTTCTGTGTACATTACGTTGGCTGCTGTTAAACAAATACATGTATATATATATATATATATATATATATATATATATATATATATATATATACGTATAGATATAGATATAGAGCGACGCAAAAGACGAAGTTTAAAGACTATCAAGACGATAAGAATGATAAAAATAATTATCTATCCGCATGTAAAGCAAAGTGAGTGATAAATTATGAAACGAAACAAAGAACATTAAACGTACGCCGTTTAAGTAAATATAAACGTAACATCACGCCTGTAATCCCCTTAAGGGGCAGGCAGAGGAGTGTAGTACACCCCTACATTTCACCAGTTACGTTTAAGTCCCACAATGAAATAGGTGGTGAGCCTATTGCCATGCACCGGGCACATATCCAGACTCTGAGTCACTACTATAAATTCTAAATTAGAAAAATTCAACAGTACCCAACCCGGGATTTGAACCCAGGACCTCCCGATCGGCAGCCGCACTAGCAACCGCCCGACCAACGAGGCAGTCAAAAGTATTATTATTAAATTTATTCTACATTTGAGTTTTTTTCCTCCCAATTAATAATAATACCTACTGGCTGAAAGTAATTGGGTCGAGAGCGGATGATCGGGGTTAGTGCTTTAATGTGCACCTCGTCCGAGATCTGAGCCCAGCTATGGCCTAATTTCCGCTGAATTACACGTAATTTAACTATCTATTTTGGAAACCGTGTGTGGATTAGCCTGAATAATAATAATTATTAACATTTAGACAGACTAGTTTCCCTTCAAATGAATTAATTTGAATAAGCATACTGTATGGCAATCTATGTATGTATAGCAAGATGACATTAAAAATGCGATCCTTACGGAAAAAAATACCAAGAGTTGTGCATTGAGTTAATAAATAAATATGAAATGGTCCAAACTTAATCTGTCTAGATTGTAGTTCTTTAAGAATTTTTGTAGAATTGTCCCAATTATTATTATTAATGAACTGACGGAAGCCGTATTTATCATTACTTTGACTACCACTGTACATAATATAACTTGTTATTGGACGAATACCCAAGTAGGTACGCAAGCGTTAGTGTGAGGCTACATATGTGAAGCTAAAACAATCTACATATTTACAAACATACGTATTTTTTTCGTAACACCAACCGTCGTTGCCTCCAATTTCGGGGCGAGTATTAAATTAGCAAGCCTCTTCGTAAAGCCTAGAAGGCTTTTTCGCGAAGGTCGTAATCCGCGACAACACATTTGCCCTGAGGATGTAATCCTCGCTAACAATGTCGTGGATTTGCTGACGGAATGTTTTCGAGAGACACGCGGGCAATATTGAAGGTTGCGAAAAAATTATTTGAGAATGTTATAACAATAACTAGGACAATTACACACGCGGCTGACTGATCCCAAAGTAGGCGATTAAGTCCGTTTATTGGTAACCAGACAACTGATAAAGATACTTACACGATATAATACTTATATGGATATTTTTATTATAGCGATACACAGGATAAATTACACGTGCTTAACAACAAATTCGCCTAATAATTGTTATGATTATGGAATTTAAATAATTTGTGTATTGCAATGATATGGACGCTGTTTAAAATAAATATATTATTATTATTACAGGTCTGTTTCGTGATTCTGCCATTGTTCGCGAATTCTACACGCGCAAAATATTTAAGCATCTCTTTCTAAATTCTAGTCACTGCAACCTCTTTCATTCATCCTTTTATCGTTCCCACATCGTCGTTAATCCTATTATGTTCTTAATGATCTCGTTCAAGATATATTTATTGAAAGCGAAGAATTATGTTGACAAAATATTCAAATGGGTATATTTATTCATATTTACATTCATGTTCGCGTTCATATTGTTATCTTTTCTTATAACTTTTAATAAATAAATAAACACTTTGTAAATGTGATTTTTGTCTCATTGCTGAAATGTGAATAAAAATTTACATTTTAATTAACTTGTTTTAATGAGAGTTACGCAAGTCACGAGTACATTGACCTGTAATCGTTGTCGCAAATAAATTCCCATCAGTATCTCCATTACGAGGGCTCAGGGAGCAAATCGCCTCACGTAATATATTAAGGTACCTTTGACAGTATTTTATAAACTGCCACAACTCACTCAAGACTGCGGGAGGAATTTAAAACACTCCCTTCTCGCAACGACCTGGGTACCTCACTTAAAAATAAATATTATATTTGGGCTACGCCGTTAAAGTTTTCCGCGATGTTAATTAATTTTATTACCAATAACCGAGGCTGACCGTACAGCCTGTCTGAAGAGTCATCGGTCTTGTCATCCAATTAAATAATATTAGTTATGTGGGGGTGTACTACACTCCTCTGCCTACCCCTTAGGGGATTACAGGCGTGATGTTACGTTAGTTATTAATAACCGTTGCATTTCATAAGCATATCACGTAATCTCCATTAAAAATTTAAGACTATCAAATAAAATTTATATGTATTAAATTAAAATTTAAAAATGACAATATTTATTCAATAAAAATGTTTACTTAAAAACGATATCTTAACAGTTTCAAACCTAAAACTTATCTTTAGCGTAAGCAAACAAATTGTAAACCTTTATTTGGACTTAAGTAACCTAATGGAACTAAAGCCTTTAACCGTTACCTTGAGGGTGAGGCATAACAATATTGATAATGAAACGGCCGCCTTGGAATAAACGAAGGCCATATAAATTATAATAACAATATCTTAGGACACCCTCACCGCGGCTCTCTGATCCCTAACTAAGCAGAGCCTTTACAATGGTGAGTAGAAAACTGATAAACTACCTATATATATTATATAATACTTATATAGATATTTCTACTACACGCAGACACAGAACAAAAAATGTGTTCATCACACAAATGTTTGTCATGGATGGGAATCAAACCCGAGACCCATGTACGTCTCGGCATTCAAATTCTCTAACCGCTAGAGGCAGTCAAATTGTACATATCTCGAGCTAGTACCGTGCCAATAGCGAGTCACTAAACTGTCCTAAATGAGTAAACATTCGTGATAAAAACATTTTTAACAATTAAACTTATAGCGTGATACACAACAATTAACTATCTAAAGCGCCTTATACACTGCCCATTTGCTTTTATTTTATATTTATAAGCTGAGGTACTGCTTATGTAACGTTATACGTGTAGTATTACAATGTTGACAGGGTTGTGCTCTTGATATCTTTTAAAAAGGATTGAGTTCATCGTATTTATTCATATATAAGAACAAACCGTACAGCGACATAGTTCAAAAACGAGTATTCTAAAGTCCAGATTATTTCTGGATATTGATAATGGCAAAAACGGAACATTTGAATGTGAAACCAATAAAAAGGGACGAAAAAAGAAGGATATAGTGAGGTAAGCGGACGGACGGTGTGCACACCGATTTACAGAGAGGCTAATTATTCCAAGCGCCCTTTTGTAGTATTTGTGCGGCGTGTCATCATTCCGTGACCGGACCGTGATTGCGGCTTTTGAACACTCGAGTTTATTTTACAAGCGCACGATACCTTGTACAGATCACACAACGCAGTTTATCGATAACATTATCAGTATACTACCCGTTACCAGGGCTTCGTCTGCGTGCTCAAAAAAATTGTTTCAGTCACACGTCATTCCGTTATTGTGCACGTAAGCCCATCTATAGGGATTGTTTCATTAAAATATGTTTTCCCGTTGAAATGTTGTTCTTTTCGCGAAAAAGTGACCTATGTCTCTCTAGCCCGTAACTACTTTTACTTGCGTCTCTCTCCGTAACTACTTTTAAAGTAACACATCATCTATTTAAGAGAGGGGGGACCCACCGTTGTGCCCCTTCCCCCGCCCGCCCGGGCTCACAACGATCCAGTATCATGGAATCCTAATTCTATAATACCACGAATGAAAATTCTATATCTGGCAATTTTATGTAACTCTGAACACAATACCGCCGGGTCTCGCGCCGGCGGCCAAAATATACTCCGCGTTGTTATAAAAGTGATCTCGTCATTTGTGAAGGACTCGCGGCGAAATGAAATACGGTGGCAGCCTGGAAACGAGTGTTTCTAACCGCTAATAGGAACGAGGAAAGCTCAGCTTACATGTAAACTGTAAAGATAAAGATGAATAAAAGATATGCGTTTGTCAGCTCCAACGCCCGACACCGGAGTTTACTCCTTAAACGATACTAGATGTACCCCGCGGTTTTACCCGCATATGTTTCAATCTCGTGAGAATATCAATATAACTCTGTATGAGCAATTTACAGAAGATTTTTAATATAATATATTTGAGAAATAACTTCTACAATGACACAAATGTATTATTAGACAGGTATCAAATAAAACTGTCAATTAAAAACATTAGCTTTTATTATATTTATTATTTATTATTGTACTTTTAGGATTTTGTACCAATTCGTTTTTAAAAACAGTCGTTTTATATAAATGTAATTTAATAGCAGATATATTTTAGAGAACGGTACAGTAAATATACATACGAAATTACCTGGTTAACAAATTAAGCCAAGTCCGAAGCATACTAGGTCTTCTCGCAACTGAGATGGCTTTACCGGAAAGCCTTACAGCTTACTGCACAATGATTTATTGGGCAGGCTTTAGAAATACTGCCACATTGCATGTTTTAGCATAAAGTATCTTTGTAAGTATCATATAGTATGTATATATGTATGTATTCTATTTATTTTTTTCGACCTTTTTTATTAGTCCACTGCTGCACCGGGTCTCCTCTCATAGTGAGAGGGGTTTAAGCCAGACTCTACC
>DWDX01004978.1:0-11028 GCA_018245675.1 Agara michaeli | reverse complement strand
GGCCATAGTCTACCACGCTGTCCAAGATTCGATCGGTAGACTTCACACACCTGAGAAAATATTAATATTATATACTTTATAATAATATATACATAATAATATGTATGCTAATGTCGTTTAACACTATCCACTAACAAAGAATCCAGTGTTCCTTTGTATCGACTGAACACTTGGTATCGTTACGAGAGGCGGATCCCAGAGGGTAGCTATTGTTAACAAGTGCAGGCTTGAGGGTCTCACGATTAGGGAATAGAACAGGACAACTCATGGAGACTCCTCAAAATGTTCAATTATTTTTTCATCGTATTTAGAAATTTACCTAGCATTAAGTACTTAGTTTAAGATGTTTCACGTTAAATACTTTTCAATAGTATGTCAAAACGTACTTCGCAGTATTGTAGGTATGTACTTTCAATTTTTCCTTTTTCTGAATAGTGACAATAAAAAACTAGTGACTTATAATTTCTGTTGTAACACGCAAATAATTTTTAATATTAATTTAATAAAATCATATTGAAATTCAGTCGGTTCAAAATGAGGTTTTAATTTTATCATTAGCGAAGTATTAGTAAATTTAATGTTACTTACGACGAACTTAAATTAAAAATTATAGTGCAATTCCATTTCAATAAACATACCTAGAGAAATTACTAATAATTTACGATCAAATTAATAAAATTCTATAATCTTCTCTATGGATTTTAATATTCCGTTGTCTAAGAAACCCTCCTCACAAAATTTTGGGCTTAGAAGGACAAAGATTTGGACAAAAGATCCTTGCACGTGTGTCCACAGTCCACACGTGGTCCGTCCGGGTCAACGACCTATCAAAAAACAATATGCTCTCATTAATTCTTCCCTTCTTGATTTGAGAAACAAATAATATTTGTCTATGGAACCCTGCAATGTGCGCGTAATCTTTAACACTTGATTGATTTAAAAAAAAAGGTTTGTCTATGAAAGCAGTCGTGAATGCACCATACGAGTAAATTTAGACGAATTATCTTTTGTTTTAATGCAGCTGCATTCAAAACGGAAATTTCGTAATACTAAAGGAAGTCATATATGGCTGATTTAACTGAAATACAATGGAATGTTTAGAATAAATATGGTAGTTCTCGGGTATTCAAAGTGCAAATGAGATTGAGAGGCATTTGGCGTCCAGATAGAGAAAAGGTGAGACAGATTAGTTAGGACGAATATTGTATCTGTGACTGACACAATGTAGAACTTCCGACATCTGTCACTTTAATCTGTTGTAAGCTGTCAAATAAATACTGACACATTAAGAGTAGCGTAGATGTTACAAAGGAAAGAAAAACTATTTTGCTTTTAAATATTACATTAAACTTAGTTTAATTTATATGTTGATAATTGTAGCTGGAAAATTTTTAACATTATCCTTAATCGCGTTAATTAATTCTGAAATGCGTCAATACCGCTACAATAAATATAATTAATAATTAATTAGCTATCCAATCGTAAAGAGTAGCTACACTTGAACTAATAAAGCAACGCGACAGGTGCGGTAATCACCTGCCCGATTAATATTTCGGCATTTCGATTAAATAATTATAACATATATAAAATGTGTATGGGTGTATGTTGAATCTGGTTATATTAATAATGGTACAACAGGTCAATGACGTCAATAAATTTAAAGCATACATTTAAATAACATGTGATGTAAAAGTTTTAAAGTGATACTTTTGGATTTTAATATAATCTTTGTAATGAAATTGCAAATTGCCTTATGTCGCGAGTATTGGGTTCAGTGAATCAATGTTTTTAATACTTTAATACAAAACGATATATGTGTCACTGACCTCAATCACGGTTGATAAAAATGAAGAAATGTTCCTTTTAAGGTTTATGAAACCCTTATAGAATTTGTATTAGCTGTCAGGGAAAATTACGTGGATTCCTTACCCAATTATACAGATAGGAATTTACTTTAAGAGACTATAAGAATCACAATGTTATGTATGTCGCTACGAAAATTCGGATCTAATGTCATGGCCGTGCGCCATATATGTTTACAACCAGCCGCGTGTCTTGTTCAATGCAGGTAGAGAAAGTAATTCGTCTCTCCCAGTTCCATAAGTAAACATCCTCTATAATACTGCTAGATCTAACGCTGATTCAGTATTAAGTTCCATTCGAAAGTATGAATCCCCGATGCAATTAATATCAGGCACACAAGAGCTCTATCACGCGTTTTTGATATTCTTGCATGTTTTTACGGTATTACTTATCAATATTTGGAAATCCAATGACATTGTGCAGATAATTTCCCTCTTTTTCTCCTTGTTTCTGCTATCTAATAGTACCCAAAGGTTGTCTGGTAGAGGTCGCTTTTTAGCGATAAGACCGCCTTTTGTATATGTCTCTCTGCCATCTTGTGTATGTCTTTCTGTTTCTGTATTTTATGGTGTACACATAAAGTATATTTGTATTGTATTGTATAATTCTTAAAACGCTGTCAATTAATATATGTAAGTAAACTGATGAAGCTTGCAGAGATATTCCTCCCCTTTTGTCATGAACGCATTTTTCATAATGTCAAAGTGTGAGAGTCATCTAACTTAGTCTATGAGTAATTCCTTTGGAATGCTGAAGCTTTTGTAAGTTATAGAGGCGACTTTGACGTCCCGAATCCAAGGGTCGAGGGCGATGACCTCGCGATCCTTTTCCTGTAATTGCTTTTAGGGTTCCGCAAGTAAACATATGTGGATTAAATTAATTCAGTGAATCATGTTTAGTCGTAATTTTAGTATACGCCTTACTAATATGCCGACCAAAGATTAAGATAATGTCACTCCAGTCAAAACTTCAGTTTAATTCTTTTAATACGATCTACCCAATATTCCATAAAGATGCATACAAACATGCACATTAAAACTAATTTTACTTTTTTTATTGTATTCACTAATATAGGTAATAATCTAACTCTAAGAAACTTTTCTATAAATACAATTAATGGCTTACAATATATAAGGTAGGTATCAATTGTGAGTAATATGGTGATGCAATCTTACAGTGAAACGTGTTTGAAAGGTGCACAGATAAAATCGATAGTTAACTACGTATGTGATTTTTATTCCGGTTCGGATTCGTACACCTGTATTGGTTGCTAACCATTAATGAGTATTTGACAGCTAATGTACTCTCTAAAGCACGAACTTCTACACTCAATTCTCCCACTGGTTACTTAGTTATTAACTCCATTGTTATCAACCCGTTTTGCATTCCTTTTTTGGAGTGTTGTTTGCTCTCAAGCAGAAGGCTTACAGCCAAAGTTATCCAGATTTTGGTGGTTGGGTTCGATTGGTTAGGAATTGTGTTATGGCGGGAGACGTGGGTAAACAATACCAGATAGATAAAGGCTGGTGATCATGTTGAAAGCTTTTTTCTACGCTGACAAAGGATAGGTTGATGGTCTTCGCAGCTCCTGGAACAAGTAACAGAATAATTTATGAACAAGGTGTTATATTATCTGTAAACAATGTTCAATGAAAAAATATAAAACTATGCATATATTTGTAAATAATGTGATCATTATCTATGGTAAGTAATTTAAAATCTTCCACCAGCTGTTAGTATATGACATATCGCCTATTATTTTTTACATTCATGTAAATAAATATGCTGTGTTGTGGATAAATTAAACATTAATTTGGGTATATGTGGTTTTTTAAATCGATGTTTATTTAAACAGTATGTATTAATTGTAAATAACATAAACAACAAAATACTACAAGGAAGATTGATGAAAAACTTTGAATGTTAAAAAGGACTTCAATTACAATAAAGAAAATTATAACCTAAAAACATTTTTTTTTAAATATACTACTGGTCTGATCGACTCACACATATACTGCCGATTTTTTAAAACTTCGAATACAATTGTTTTTTGATAAAAATAATACCTGTATCAGAACCCTCCAAACGTATTTCTGTATTCTTTCATATCCTTTTGTTATAACAGTACGCATGATGTGATTTAAAAAGTCTACTACGGTGGTCTCAAAAAGGATTACAGTACAATACTGTAGAGTAAAGCGATAAAAAGTTTTAGTTGCACGTATAGCGTCCAAGTGCGTATGAATATTGTGTTTTAATGACTAGACCAAAACTAAAGCTTTTCGAAGAAGCGGGACCGCAAAATTTCCTTGTAAAAAAAGAATTATGGTCACTGAATTATTGTTATTATTACTTTCTTTCCAGTTTAAAATGTAGCTTTTTAATGAAATTGTGTTAGATAATTTCGGGCGGTAACAGAAGACAAAATCCAGACAAAAATCTGTTCAATGTCCATAAATCTTTGTCTTCATTGTGTGTACAAAATAAAATGAAATAAAAAAAAATCCCTAATACATACAAATAGACTCCAGTACCTAATGTATACATCAAAATATTCTCATAATCAAACAAAGTTCATTTATAAGTCAATATTGAGTCAAAACAAAACAGCAGTGATAGAATCGTTAAATATGTTTGCTTAGTAAATCATGGTACTTATAACACTTTTGTTTTCTATTCATTACATATGTTAACTTTTTTAAACACGCTGACGGTAGCTGAATACAAATTAGATACAAATATTTTGTTATCTGTCGTCTTGTATCGTGAGTAATCTGTTCCCGGTTTTGTTAACGCCAGAACCAAATATGAATACTGATGTTATTATGTTACAATAGAAAGGATTAAAAAGAAAACTATTACGTATTTTAATTTTAGTTTAATTTAATTTTATCGATACAAATCGAAAACATCTTAAACGAACAGGGAATATTTTTTTAAAAATATTCTGTGGTAAAACAGAACAGTTTTTTATACACTGTACACATCAAAGAAAAACGGAACTATTCAATTATATTCACTTCCTAAGAATGCTACACGTAATTTTTTTTAAATCGTATTCTGCCTTGAACATTTTATAGTATACTCGTAATGTTAGCAAACGTTGGTAACTCGACCGACATCATTAATCCGAGTGCTTTACGCTTTTTGCATATTTCCATTTGTTATTATTACACGTGAATTAATAAAACGCGATCTTCCTTATGATACACATGCGTATATAAATATTCCGAACGCATAAACAGGTTGATTTTACTTTCCCCGTACTTATCAAGATAACCATCGACAAGTTTAATATATGCCTTACACACCCGCAACCATAGACAATGGTTAAGTTTACAGCCGGCGTGCTTTCATCAACACATTGGAAACGAAAAACGCTCTAAAAATAATTGTAACGATTTTATCAGTTTTAACTGAGCTTGATATTCGTTTACCGGTGTATTAAAAGCGTAATAAAGGGTTAATCTACAGAATCGAAATGATTTATCGACCACAATGAGTGTTATTAAGTTATTTTAACTTTTACAAGTGATAACAGCTCATGCTTAAATGGTGATACCTAGTATATGACGGATTAAGTTAAACAAACTGAGACTTGAAAACCAGAGATATGAGTCGCTAAAGACAAAGTCCTCAATGTTCCTGTGCTTCAAAGAGCACAATATCTGATGGTATTAATTTTATGCGCTCGATAAAATTTCGCAACGCTCCAGAGTACTTTTGAAATACAAATAAGTGTAACTTGTATTTTCGCCAATCAGTAAATAATTTTGATTAAGTACATAGAATTGAAACAGCGAAGCGCGGTCGACGGTGCAGTGTGTGATAAGAGTTCATTGACCGCTGCACCAAAGGTTAATGGTATTATGCTGTTATCAAACACTAAGATACGTTTAACATACGTTTATTTCTTATTACTTCCATAAAAGATATACATGAAAATGCATAGTATACTAAATGTGTACCACATCTACCGTTATGTAAGGCTAAAACTAAGAAACTTTAAAAATGTCTATACCATTGTTATATAAGTATATAAGTACGAAGCTACTCACGAAAAATCAGCTTGTTAGTAATAAATGATGAAAACTGTACTAGGGATCCTGTACCATATCGATAATAAAGATATTAAAATTGTGCTTCAAAAATCAATTCCATTTTTGAATCGAGGTAAACAAACCGGTCGGATAAAAAGGATAGAAATGACATATGTATAAAGAACTGCAAACAATACGTGTAGAAGTGACATATATAGAATGTACAACAAGTATGCGATTGCAGCGAGAGATGTTACTCATTCGTCACGGAGTGCGCGCGACAACAATGCCAGCCGGTCCTGGGACCGAAGCCACGCACAATTCCTAATTATAGGCCTCTGTTTTGACCACTGTGCTAATTCTATGCAATTAGCAGGCATCGTCCTGTACTTACAGATCAGATTCTACTTTGACCACTGGCTCGAATGGTTTTTTTTTTAATACATAGTTCGGCTTCAACCCAGGAAACAGGCAGACGGGCCAGCTGATGATAAGTGGTCACCGTCGCCTATGGACATGTCCAACGCCAGAGGAGTTACCCATGCGTTGCCGGTATTGAAGGAGAGCTCTTTTCACGCTTTTCTTGAAGACCCCCATGTCATGGCGCTCCGGGAAAGCCTCAGATGGAGGTTCTACTTTGACCACTAGATTGAATGGTTTTTTTATAATTCAGCCCAGCAAACAAGCAGACGGGCCACCTGATGGTAAGATCACTGTCGCCAATGGATATTTGCAACATCCGAGGAGTTGGCAGTGCCCTGGCTTTCGAGGAGCTCTGTTTGCGCCTTTCTTCCTTTCTATGGTACATCGTAAATGGTAAAATATCGATTGCTCTGAACATGTTTGCAAAATCTTCAAATGTACACAAATAAAATTAGCGATAATTTCATTCTTTGATAGAATCTAACCTTATTTAATATATAGCAAACAACGTAAGATATTGTCTCTTAAAGACATTGAAGAACGCTACAAGAGTTATATTTAAGGAAATTGGACTTAGCAAGCGAGTAGATTATCTTTAAGTTTTTAGATTTTGGTGGGATATATACCAAACAGCGCTTCGTGAGCGAGTTGCATCCTAAATTTATTTCATTTCGAGATACCAATATCTAATAGCAGAACAAAAAGGGAATTAATAAGAACCAATAGACAATTAACTCTTTATTTAGCAATAGCACAATTGAACGTGATATCGTGTGGAATTATATAATGGGTCAGACGTTTAGCTTTACTTGTTGAATAGCTGATTGATTGAGTTGCGAATGCCATCCGTTCGGATCGGTATTTTCTAATAATGATTAGCATTTTAGTGAAATGACGCAACAGACTGCTTGCCAATATACATTATATGGCTATTTATATAGTACATTATATGCCTATTTATATAGTACTTTATATGCCTTTTTATATAGAACTCGTTATGAGTTGTAGAGACAGTATGAGTGCAGCTATATATGTGTGATAATATGTATATATATGTTAATCTATTTGAATGGCATCATAGTAGAGTGGTTAGAGACCCCGACTGCAAAACCGGAAGTCGTGGGTTCGATTCCCATCCAGGATAAACATTTATGTGATGAGCACTTTGTTGGTTCGTTTATTATGTCACAAGTAACTAACCAATTTTAACGGCACTTAGTCTGATCTGCTGTTTCCTGTTGGGAAATGATACCTGAAAATGCCTAATTTTACAATGCCATATACTTTTTAACACTTTTATCTGTATACATTATATGCCTATTTATATAGTACGGTATACGTATATTATATTTATTAAACACATGAAACTATATATAAAAGTAATGGCTGTTATCTGCTGTGATATTGGGAAGTAATGATTTAACGTAACATCACGCCTGTAATCCCTTAAGGGGTAGGCAGTGGAGTGTATTACACCCCCACATTTCACCAGTTACGTTTCAGTCCCACAATGGAATAGGTGGTGAGCCTATTGCCATGCACCGGGCACATATCCAGACTCTGAGCCACTACTAGAAATAGTAGTAAGATAATAGTAATAAATAGTAGTAAAATAATAGAATAAAATATACATATAAAAGATAAAGATAAGATCCACGAGTTTTTTCTACCAGTGACGGTCGAACCTCGGGGTAAGAATGAAACATACTTCACTAAGGGAAAGTAAATAAAGAAAGTCAAATGCTCGACACCCTATGATCGTAAGAAGCAAGGAGCCACTTGCCCAGCCTAGCGCTGGCAGCATGTTGGTCGAGGTTTCGCATCCAGTTCTAGTAAATTAGAAAGAAAGGCGGCACGAGTCAATGACCTTACGGCTAGTGCAGATGTGCATATTTCTAGCGTGGACGCTACGGTATTTGCTCCCTTATATTGAAAGGAGACCGAATAACAGGTGACAGCATTCAATTGCCTCGGCGTGAAGCGTGAAGTAACTTAAATAGTGGAGGGTATAGGCAAACGGTTAGTATCCCTCGTTTCCATCCAACGCAAATAATTTTATGGAATGTTCTTTGTAAATTACTTTTGGATTTCGTTTTGATCTCCTTTACCTTTTTATGTTTTGTTTTGGATTACTTCAAATACTCATTTTTAATTCAATTTTGGTAAATGGATGGAATGAATGTTTCCTTTCTTTCGTTCTTGATTAGCGACTGTCACCTCGATGTCTACAATGCTACTGTACCCCCGCCCCGCGTTACCCTGGCTTTGTTCTGTCATAAATCTCGGACGCTCATTAGTCGACGCTTCAATCAAAGTCAGATGGCGAACAATGTCTTTATAACTTTACTTTTTCCAGATATGTCTGTGTCAAAGATGTTTTGGAAAAAAATTGGAAATCGTCAGTTACATTTGGCTCTAAATTAATTCTAGGTAATCGGTAAATGATGTTTGTAGTCAATAGCGCGAGCACGACCTTTACCAGAGTTGCGAATGTAAAGGTATCGAGAATACGATACCTTCACATTAGTCGGCAACAGGCAGTACTATCGAATTCACCATACAAAAGTCACTTTACATACAAAACGCGGAATTTACATTTACGTTTACATTGACTTAGGCGCTACAAAATCGGAAGTATGGTTCGTGCTCACAAAATTAGTTTCTTTTACGCACGATAGGGGCGCTGTACATTTTTCATACAATTTTTTACCATTTACCGTACGAATACTTCGTCACTAGGGGTTCGTCATACAGTCATACAGTCTGTATAACATGTTCTGAATCGAACCAGTATGTGTGAAAAAAGTTGCATACAACGTTCTTTTAAATTTGTGCTATTACGATACTTTTCAACGGCAAGGTTAAAAAAGTCCATCACGCTAATAAATTTCTTGAACACGTAATAAAAATCCATTTTATTCGAACGGAGTGCCCGCTTAATACCGTTAAGACCTATTTGCGCATCCATTTCCGGGCCGCTGTTGCTTCGAGCCTCGGGTGAATTTTGAATAAATATTTTTCAAACACTCCTTACCTGTGGTCGGACCCGTATTTCTATATAAAATTGTACGTAAGTTTTACCTGTGGATATAATTTGCGAATGTAACTCATTGCGCTATTCAATCGTTTAATATCTCGTGACCTGTGGACCCTTTTTATTTGGGTGGGTAAGCTTAATTTTATCTAATTACTTTCGGAAATCTGCGTCGATTCCCGAAACAAGCCGAAACCAAGCCGGGATTTTGTGGTTCTTTGGAATATACCGGGTAGATGTCGGTGGCGAAGGCTATCTTTCTTTTTAAATTCCGTAACAAACCCCGGTAACGGCCAGCGACTTTTTTTTACCAGGAAAAGCTTTTAGGACAGCAATATTAAAATCACCACCCTCAGCGAGTTAGTTCAAGACTTATCACAGCTATCATGTTTTCATGTATCCAACTTTTGTGCTTATGAAATTAAGATTTTGTTTACAGTGAAATTTAAGCTCAATATGAGTGACCGATGTCCAGCAGTGTATGTATAATGATAAGGGTTTGATGTGTAAAGTTGGGTTCTAAGGTCTATTTTAGTTTATTTCTAGAAAAAATATATATATTTTTTTAATAATGGGGACAATTCCAAACAGCTGTCAGATTCTAGATAAGGCAATTATACGGTTGTGTTATGGTAACCGGATAGCCGATAAACATACATATATATATACACATACGTACACATATTTATATAGATATTTTTACTACACTCCAGACACAGAACGAAAAAGTGGTCATCACACAAATGTTTGTCCAGGGTGAGAATAGAACCTACTACCTCCGGTTTTGCAATCAGCCTTTCCTTTTTCCGTATCACACAACTGTCAATTACGCACGCAATGTCATCTGCGTTTCGTTATTTGTTTATTTATTTTTTTAATTCTTCATTTTTTTTGGGATTTAAATACACGTGTACATGCCAACCCCATTGTTCCTTGCACAATAGATGAACAATGGGGTTGGCATGTACACGTGTGCTTAAATCCCAAAAAAAATAGAGAATTAAAAAAATAACGTTATCTGTAACGTGATCTGCGTCATGTTATCTGTGAGGAGTTAAGCATGAGCTAATCCCGTTCGATATTAACACGACAATATCGGTACTGGCTTAGTGATTGGCTGCTCGTTATCGGACGCGATGTTGCTGTGATTGATGGACGGATGCCCAACACTCTGTAACTTCCTGTTTTATGGGTCAAAATATGTAGGTATTTAATAGTACCATATGGTACAGAATATTCCACACACGGCTATCTGGTTGCAATAGCAATTAAATGTCGATGTTAAGGTGACCAGCGAGAAAGCAGTGATAGACTAGTGATTTGAAAGAGGTGATAAAAAAAAAACAAAAGAAAAAAACTTAAAAACTAAACCTTTAAATATCACTAGCTATAAAGGTGAAGGAAAACATCGCGAGGAAACCTGTACACCATAGAGATGTTATAACGTAGGTGTATTCCAATATTTTCAGAGGTGTGTGAAGTTCACATGACATGTGCTGATAGAAAAAAAAATCGTTCTGGTCGGGAATCAAACTCGTGACTTTCAGGTTACCAGCCATGACCTCTAATCATTACATTGCGTAACTTAACGTTTTTTTTTTTATTGTATGAGAGCAGCGAACGAGCTGGCAGCAGTCACGAGTGACCACTCCCGCCCATGGACATCTG
>DWDX01004977.1:0-11028 GCA_018245675.1 Agara michaeli | reverse complement strand
ATGACGTAGGCATCCGCTAAGAAAGGATTTTGATCAATTCTACCCCCAAGGGGATAAAATAGGCGATGAAAGTTCTTAAAGCGAGCGAAGCCGCGGGCAAAAGCTCGTTAGAAATAAGACACAAAATTCGACTACTATTAGAATAAACAAACATTTAAAGCCATAAAAGTCAGATAAGGTAAGTAAGAAGAAAGCTAATGACGTTATAACTAATTTGTAAGTAGTTGCATTATGTCATTTCTCTAATTTTCATACTTCATAATGTCCATCTTACGGACGAGCGCAAGCCAACAACCGTATTTAGGATACGATACCAACGCCGATAATTCTTACAAAGCTCTCTATCGCTTAGAAAACCGGTATTTTTTATCGATTGATGACGTTAAGGAAAATAACTTAGAGGTAGATGTAGGTATCAGATAATTCGATTTGAGGAGAAAACCATATTAATCTGACTTTAATTGAGTTGAATTACATCACGCTTACATTTCGTATCTGGATACAGTACGATCGGGTCGATTGAAAAATAACCATAATATGATTTAAAAAAATCTGGGACAGCCCAAATCAGGTTAATATTTTATTTTTATTAGTTATGATTTTTTATAAAATTATAAAATTTCACCTTAAAATGAATTCTTTGCTGTCCAACATTCGTCCAACTTGACTGGGTCTCGAATTAGATGAAACAGCATAGGTAAATAGGTATAGGATATAGACTAGGCTTCCTCGTAAGGTATCAGCGGGCCTTTCTGCAATAGGGCTCTGCAAATCGAAAGTAGCTATTTTAAAAGATGTAATGTTTGTTCATTGCGAACGACTGCCATTTATCGTTAGAAAACTAGCTCATGCAGGAACTTAAATACGTATGTAAAAATTTAAAATAACTTGTTTATTAATGTTTAGTTTTTAAACAGAAAGTTGTAAACTTAATGAACAAGAACACGAATGCCAATAATTACCAACATTTAAATACAATAGAAATCGCGTGGCAGATACTTTTTTGATTTATTCATTGAAAAAATATTGAATTCCTTTGTTTGTAAACATGATATCAGCATTTCCGTAGAGGTTGAGCGACGGCATTTAGCGCGGCCCGTCACCGCGGGAAAAGGCCAACATCCAAGTGGCCTTGCGTTCGCCGCGACAAGTGCGTGCCGCAGCGGGTCTGCTCGGAATCGGATCGCCTGATACTTCATCAATAATATCGTCCACTTCACTTTTTGAATGATATCCTTATTATACATTCAGTTAAATACTGTCATAATCACAAAACAATATATTTCGAGTAAATTATTATACAAATGCCTCTACGAATCTATCTTAAGTTTATACATAGTTAACAATTTAGATATTAGACTCGCACTTAAGGCCAAGGATATTCAGTTTTAAGTATAAGTTTTTGTTGGAAATTATAGATATGTACCTGTTCGGCGATCCCTTAAATCGGCAAACATTCCGAGGATCTTTCGTGGTGTCGTCTTGGGATGCGAGCGGCGACCTCGCGGTCAAGGGCAACAGCACGAGAGAAAGTGAGATGCAGCAGGCCCTGTTGGAAGCGTATAGAAACTCCGAATTGAGATCCTGTTTCGTATCAGCCGACGTACTCGCCTTGGACAAGTATGTTAACAATCCATTATTTTCTAATTGAACTCTTATAGAAAGCTATTCGGAAAGAATGTCAAGTCAAAGGAGTACATGAAACTATAATTCTTATTAGTATTAATAAAATGGTAATTTATACATATCAGCATTTTATAGGTTGGTAATGAGATAGTTGCACAATGTATCGCATTATTTTGTCACTGCTGTTATTATCTTGCACACGGAGCTGTATAGAGAGCGGATTGTAATTAATATTTAACAAAGACCTCAATCTGCATTCTCTATTCAATGTAGATAGGTAGTTATAATGAAAGTACTTAGCCATATTCAATAATTGAAACGTTAACATAAAATAAAATAATGAAAGCTTTCAAAATATGTTCAGAATATTTTCTTTATTTTATATTAATTCTATTAACTAAACATTTTTTTTCATATTAACACTACTTATGATTGATTAGATATTCTTTATTATAATGCATTTTATCTCTTTGACAAATAAAAGTACTTTACAATAAGACTGGTTGATTCTCACGTCGTATCATCGGTGTATTGACCGAGATGAAAAAATTAGAAAAGCGCACAACGTGCAGAGGGCAATTCATTAACTAGCGATGGCGGTATAGTGTATTCAAGATCCATTTAAAAACTCCGTGCGAAAACATTGTCACGTTTCCCAGTGTTGCATAGATAACTCGTGTCGTGTAACTTGCTGGTATAAATTTTTTGTTAAATTTCTTAATTGTCTCTAGAATATTAATAATATTAATATGTAATTGAAGACTGTTTCACTGATACCTGTATATTTTTAGTCCAATTTATTAAATATGTCCTCATGTGGTGTTTAATATCCCCAGTATTGTACACTCCTAGTTCAATCATTCATCATTAGAAGTATTCGTGCGTATCTACTACATATCATTTTTTTTGTAGTGTAACTATTTTCCGTTTTCTGTACAAACTTACGTAAATTACAATTGTAGTAGGTAAGTATTTGTAATAAACTGCTTGTCACGTAACTTCGTTCTCACAGAAAACCTCTTGAGCAAGAAAAGCTGTGCTCGAGTACTCCGTCTTTTCTAAACATTGCCAATCATTTGAACGTAATGTTAAATGTTCGTTATTGTATTTTACAAAAATAATAACCACTTTAAGACAACCGTTGACTACATGTTGGATCGTGAAGTAAAAGTTTGGTTATAAAAATCTGTAACTTTTATACTACCTAATACATTAATTAATAAAATTATGTAAGAAACACTTACTTAATCTGCGAAAGTATTTAAAAGAGATTATGAATTATATAATAAAAATGCAATCAAACGAGCGTTACATGTATTTTGCTGCGAAATAAGTATCAGTACCACTGAGAGAAAGTTAGCTTTCTCAACGTCTCCACTCAAAGACAGATCGAGCGTGCCACAGGGCAGTAAAACACAAAAAGTTCAGTTCTGTACACCACAATGAGTATCAAACGCAATATAATTTTATTGCCTATGAAATTATTAATCACGCGAGTACTTTTGTCTTCTCCAACCTCTACAGTAATAAATACCTAAATAGTATAAACGACTTAAAATATACTTATGATGCTATAGACATTTACGAAGTTTCATTCACACTAGTTTTCGAACGTTATATCTGTCCAATGCTGACGTACATTCGAAATGTTGAAATTTTATGTAACCGGTTGCGAGAGTTCGCCCTTTTCTATTCCGATATATTTTTCCAATTACTTCAATCCGGAACATATATTATGTATTTATGTAGCTTCTGGCTGAATTCGGTCAATAAATTACTAGTAAAACTATGTCAGTTTCTAGGAATAAACACGACTTAATTGCTGCGGCCAAAACCAGATTTTCATATGTTTAATGACCTTTCAATTCTTCCACAGGCAACTATTTAGTTTTTTACATGCTAATGAAATGATATTTTTACATGCATTATGCATGCTAACTAATAATACTATATAACTTAACACAATTGTCTTATATATAGCGGATCTACGTCTACTTTGTAGTTTGTACCGACTCGTATTTGCCCCAGAAACTAATATATTCAACTCGCAGACCTATGAAAGCAGTACATGCCTACCATATTTTTAACTTCAACACACTCATGAATCGGAATTCGGTTCATAAAAGAAAGGGCCGCAGTGAACTTCAATGTGGTATAACACGGCACGCACGCCGTAGAAAGTTCAAAGCTTAGAAATCTTAGCACGCAATAACTTTCCCGCCTCAATATCATACAACACAATGTTAATGCCTTTTTCAAATACAGATTATATCGTTATATCATTGCGGCTGAGAATATCATTGCCTATTGTTCATTTATGCATATGTAGTAAGATTCTAATCCTTTAAAATCGTAATAGTTAATTCTGTTCTGGCATGTACACGATTACCGTGCAGCACTACCTATGTTCCCGTTCTGTTACGATTGAAAACTTGTGTTATGGCCATATTTTAAAAGTGATATATACTTACTATTATTATAAATTTTATGTTAAAAAATTAAATTTCGTCATAAGAAATAAGTTGACCAAAAAATATATTAAGTATTGGAGGTAAATAATTTAATTATGGTGAAGCTTATCATTAAATATTATTTGGTTGTTATGATTACAGTGTAGGTGAGGGTACACGGGTACATTTCGAGGTGTCCTTCGAGCCAATTTTCACCGCGGTGAGCGCGGGCGAGGTGACCGCCGTGCTGGCCAGGGAACTGCGGACGCCGACAGCATTTTTCAAAAATATCGACTTCGTACAAGATTCACTCCATATTGTAGTGAGTATTTTATGTTACGTTTTTATTTTACGTTTGCATAGAAACATTTCGAAATATTTTATGTACAGATTACATTACAGCCAGTGACCTTACGGAGGGCAAGGTGGCGCAAGGTCTCGGTTGATATTAAACTGTACATATTATGTATAATAATATTAACCCTGTAGTTGAGATCGTTAGGAATAAATATATAAAAGTGATGCAAGATGTTACATTTTTTGATAATCTTTTGAATTGAATAGTCTACCACAAAATTTAAAATAGCTATAGTTACTTTGTATGAATGTAAAAATAATCGCCTTGCTAAATCCTATTTTATACTTTTTTATACCTAGATAACTATCCAGTTATCATACATTTTCTATAACGTAATTGTTTTTTTTTTTTCAGGAAAATTCTGCAATATCGTCCCAAGCTTTGAAAGAAAGCGACACAACATTAGCAGATGAGTCGACCACAGAAGCAATTTCACTAGATATTATTGAGGAGTTGCGAGAATGTTCACCTTTGACCTTGAAACTATGTTCACATTTGCCGTACAATATAACAACCTATCCGAATCTAGTAGGTCATTCCTCCAAGGATGTTTTAACGCGAGATCTCGTGGCCTTTAGAGAACTTCTAGACTCAGAATGTTCCCACCTAGCGCAAGTAAGTAACATGTATATTATAACTACCAATTTTTGTTTTTAATCACGTAAACCTCGGTTTATATAAAAAATCCTTCTATCTACAGTGTTACAAAAGAGAGTTTAACATAAATAGGTGTTCTCTTTCAGGACTTCGTATGCCAGATGCTGCAACCGCGCTGCGAGGTAGACCGCTTGGTGTACCCGTGCCGTGCGTACTGCCGCGCGTTCCACGCCGGCTGCGGCGCGCGCCTGCCCGACAGGCTGCGACCGCATTTCGACTGCGCACGCTTTCCAGACTACTTCGGTCCCGGTTCCTGTGCTCCAGAACCAGGTTATATTGTTTACTACAAAGTATTTTTAAAAAGCAATACAACCATGAAGACCAGTCCTGCAACAAAAACAATCACACTTCAGCAGCTGCAGCTCCTGCGCTAACAGGTATTTTCTAATGACTCCTCGAATCTATATTACCCTTGAATAGGTATCTCGTATCTTGAACAGGTTGGATAGGTGTAAGATTAACGCTAATTGAGACGCTAGCGCCTTATCACGTGACTTCTGAGAGTAGAGAATTGGATGTTAAACTTGGAAGTGATTATTGGATTGTAGATTGCCACGGTTCCCTGCAGCGCCTCGCCCTGTCTCGACGCTCGTGCGACGGCATCCCGGACTGCGCGGACGCGAGCGATGAGCGAGCGTGTTCGCACTGCGCGGCGGCCGGCCGCTCCGCGCTGCGCTGTGCGCTGCAGCCGCGCTGCTTACCGCAGCATTTGCGATGCGACGGAACCCCTGATTGCGCTGATGGCAGCGACGAAATTGGATGTCGTAAGTTATAATAAGCTTCTACAATATTTTAATTACGTATTCTACAATTAAATTTCACTAAGTAATGTATTCGCTGTAGCGTTCGTAGAATATGTTCTCAATATTTCCGTTAGCATTTTTACCTCATATCATAGACTCAGCTGATTAGACGTGTATTTAACTTAAATAACAAAGTAAGAAACGGCTTTGATTCAGCTCCCTAAGTCATTTTGTCTTCTCTTCAGACTGGTATAATGTTGTATAATGTTTTAAATATTTAGTTTTTTATAAACGCCAGCTAAATGTGTTATTTGCCGAGCTTTTAGAATGAAATACACACTGAAAGAGAGCTCGTAAAGGTGGTTACGTTATTGTTTCGATGCGGTGTAATAGTTGTTTTTTGTATAGTTTGGATATCTCGGTCACTGGCTTCTTGGAAGCGGGAGAGCAGCGAGAGTACGCTGGGCGCGGTGCGCAGCCGCGCGGGCTACGCCGTATGGGCGGAGCGCGGGCGCGCCGGCAAGGTGTGCGCCGCGCCCTACGAGCACGACAAGCGCGCACTCATGAGCCTCGCCACCTCCCTGTGTACCGCGCTCACTTTCAAGTAATGTTATTGATTTAATTATTTACTTTACCGTACACATTTAGGACTTCTTTAGTCATCATTGTTATAGTGAATCTAGATGATTTGTTTTCCGTTTTTAATATCGATTTTCTTTATTTAGTCTTGCGACTGACCTATTTGCTAATACAGTACATCTGTGACTAAAAGAAATTTCTTTGAATATATCAGAACTGCAGTCTCGGCCGAAGCAGTGCCGGATGCCGAAGAGGATTCTGAAGAAAAAGATCAAGTGGAAGAACAAAAGGACGTACCAGAATACGTCGAAGTTGTTAACCCTCAAGCAACAGAAATATCCTTCATAAAAAGTGACTGTCCTCAGAGAAAAGTTATCAAAGTGGTGTGTGATCACCTAGGTAAGCATAAGAATTTTTTTTATAACTAGATAAAGTTAGTGATTGTGCATAGGTACCTTCCAGGTATTATACACAAAAATGTAACATTATATTGACGGTTATGAGAAATAATTGACTTCGGGTATATAAACGACAAAGGAATATAATTATTGTATTAAATATAGGCTTGCAGTACTTATAGGATAAGAAATCAAGTCGTATATGTATGTTAGTTTAACATAAAAGTGATATTGCAGAATGTGGAGTGGCATCGGCGCGGGGAGCTCGCGCGGCGCGTGGTCCTTCGGGGCTGGCACGTGCGGCGGCGCCGGGCGACTGGCCGTGGCACGCGGCGCTCCTGCGCGCGCACGTGCATGCCTGCGACGCCGTGCTCGTGCACGCCTTCTGGCTTATCACTACCGCTTCTTGCTTCCAAGTCAGTTTTTTTCAAGGAATGATATGAAATACATAATATTCGGTAGAGTAACATCTATATTCTGATAGATAGTTGCCATCTTCATTATTTTGTTAACTTACTTTCAGATCGGTCATTTGTTTGTGTTACAGAATAGTACAGAGTCGCCACAAAAAAATATGACTATTCTGTTATATATACATGTAATACCTAAGTAATTATTTTCAACTTTATCAGGGTCAACCCAAGGCGGAATGGACGGCTAGATTGGGTACTGTTCGAATTCAAAGCACGACCCCGTGGCAACAGGAAAGACGCGTTGTTGGCATGGTGCGGTCTCCGGTGGAAGGTAGCATGCTGGCCTTAGTGCGTCTGGAGGAACCATTAGAAATGACGGACTTCGTTCGCCCCGCTTGCCTCCCCGATGATTCAGTAAAAACAGATAATCGAAGCATATGCAACACGCTCGGGTGGATCCGAAACAGAGATCAGTTGCAACGAGTGCACGTAGTTAAAACCTCGATGAATACTTGTGAAAATGTTAGCATTGCGACAGTCAATGGGATTTGCGCTGAACCTTTGTATGATCAAGATGATTGTGATGTAAGTATTCTAAATATTACAAGTGTCGATTTTAAATTTACAATTACAAGTGTCGTATCTAAATTTATGTACAAGTTCAATTCCTATTGACCGATTAAGTCATACTAGCAACTCAAGTCGTAGGTAGGTATAGACGTAGAAAAATGTCTATAACTTGTAGTAACCCAAAAACAGTTGGATTTTAAGTTAACTACCGTTTATTATAAAAAAAATCCCTTTAATTTTTAAAAAGTCTACATAATAGTTGTACAAGTCTGAAAAGTTCATTTGACTCAGTCTGTGTGTGGGACCTTTGTGTATTTTTCCGTTAAATTTAAACGATAGCGTATATTAGAACACAAATTTTAAAATGGTAAATTTGATAATATTCAATTTTATCTCGTTTTACAGGAAGAAGAATATGCTGGAAGTTCTATGATGTGTTTTGACGAAAACACAAAACATTGGTCATTGATAGGTGTGACCGGCTGGCGCATAGCATGTACGAAAATTGGACTGGGCAGGCCTCGGATTTACGATGCGATATCTTCCCACGTCGATTGGATTAAAAGAACTATCTCAAACTCAGCGAGATGACCATTTTACATTGCCAGATATTTTTGTTCTAATGTGATGAAACAATTTTGAAATTCCAAGGCTGTAGGGAGATCCAAATGGAGTCTGTAACATTATTCGATATTTGAAATAAAGCTGTTACTTTTAAATACAAATTACAATCTGCCTGATCTCAAAAATTTCAATTATAAAAAAATCATTATAAAAGTGTGGCTACTCCATTCTTTTTTCAAAGTAATATTTAATTAGGAAAAATACTGATATTGTTAAGTTTAACATTACTTTATGTTGTAGTGTAATGTACATTTTGTTAAATATTATATACTTAGTTATAACTTTATTTTACCAAATTCATTATTTCAGTGAGCCAAATTGTTTTAATACTCCGTAATAGTTTAACATAATATTAAATAACTGATAATTCTAATTTAGTAATTGTAACACTATTTTTTGAATAAAACTATAGCATAGATGTATATAGGTACATTTCCTTAGTTTAAACACTAGTTAAGTAAATTTAGGGGAAAACAGAAGTTATCTGGCTGATCAATTAGTTATTTATAGCTTTTAAAAATAGTATTGTTTGTAATGAAATATGGATTTGTATTAAGGGAACACAGACCATTGTGAAAGCTCAGGATTGAAAGTTTCACAAAACAAAAGAATGTTTTGATTACCATTAAACTAAACAAGAGTGATGGGTAGGACCCGAATTTGATGAGGATCATTTATTTTAAATTATTACTTACCTTAAATTTACATGTTGTTATTTTTTTTTACAGTGCCATTAAACAATAAGAATTGAAAAATACAGTCATTTATCCAAAAATGTCAAATTACGAAAAAACGCTGACTTATTTCCCCTGTCTTTATTATTTATTTGAAATGTACAATTATGTTATAGTAATTTGTTGTATACTTATATTAAATACATTATTGTAAATACATATTTATACATTTAAATAAACATATTGATTTTTTGATATTTTTTTTTTACCATGTTTCATAAGTATTTTTAGGCTGTGAGCTGGCCTATGTATATGTAACTACTAAATAGATTGATTCGAGTTTGGGCTTAGATAAGAAGATGCAGCATTTGTAATTAAAGTTGATGAGATGCTATAATTGAGAAATGCAACATACGTTAATCTATAAACTTTCAAATGAATATAAAATATTAATCAAGTAGAAAGATTTATATTAGAGAAACAATAATAATAATTATTATTATATAGTATTCAGATTTTTCCAAAATTCACAAAGACGGTAATAAAGTCTATTTTGCTACTGATGTAAGGATGAGTAATGCAATAATTACAAAGGACCATTTGGATTTGAAAAAAAATGAATACAATTGATTCCAGAAGTTTTAGGGCATACTAGAAAAACGGAATATTTTAATAAACTTGCATACAACATAAAATCTTATCTTTAATGACTGCTTTACAATACATTGTTGGGAAAACTTTAGTATCGAGAACTTGGGGATCTTAGGCCATATTCGTTAACTATTGCATAATTGATTGATTTAAAAATAGTTCAACCAGTAGATTGTAACTGTACAGATACACAGAATCCAATAATAGTGCTGTTGGCTTATTCATTTCACTAGAATTACTCTGAAAAATAATGAAGAATATCTGAAGAATAATTAAACGCTTGTAAAAATGTGTCTATTTTAATAATGACTAAATAAGCGTGTATTTATAGATAGTTCACTGTACAAACAGAAACTTTCATACCAACTTCATGATTATTTCTCTATTGCTGGTATATTGTCACCTATCAACAGTTATTTATATTAGGCACATAACAATATGCAATACTCATCCTGTTTCATAATAGTTTCTCAATTGTAAACAATTAGGCAATATCTATTATGAGGAAAAAAATGGTAGTAAATGAAACAGAACAATTAAATATTATTCTTTATTTTTTAAAACAAATAAAATTAACTATCACTTCTATTTTTTACTTAAGCACTCCATCCTTTTTTAATTCTTCCTTAATTTTTATTTGAATATGTTGTGGCAAATTGTCCAATTCTTTACTGATAAACTTGTTTAAGTCCATCAATGGTTTATAGTAGATGTGTACTACTTGCGAGCCCGATACCATGGCCAACATAGCTGCTGCACTAAATGTTAGGTATCGTCCCCAACTTACTCCTGCAGGCATATTTTATCGGGCGGCACTGTACTTAGCAATCTTCTCTTCAACTATGTCTTTAGCTTGTCTCCTTTTGAAAGTAGTGTAGAAATTAACTTCCCCAACCTTCCAATTAATCATAGAAAATTCTAAAACAGCTCCTACCACAAAGAACATAGGTAGAAACCTATACATTCCAAACGTTTTCTTTCCTGGCCATTTGTGCACCAACTTTTGTATCCAACCAATTTTCATTTCACGTTCGAATAATTATTACTCCTAAAAAACAAGTTACATAATTCTGAACATCTCCGCAAATTTCATATTCTAAATAAGTAGCAAATCGCAAAGCCACAAACCATAATAGAGCAACTATTGTTATTTGATCGTAGTGTTATGTACGTTTGCTGATGATTACTGATACTATATAAAATTAAATTTATTTGATATTGATATCACTATCACATGAATCACGCATGTTAGACTAATTTAATAATTTCGAATATTGACAGTAGC
>DWDX01004976.1:0-11029 GCA_018245675.1 Agara michaeli | reverse complement strand
CCCAACCCGGGATTTGAACCCAGGACCTCCCGATCGGCAGTCGCGCTAGCAACCGCTCGACCAACGAGGCAGTCATACAATAATTTGATTTATTATGAACCTGAAAGTAAGCCGTCAACTAGAAAGTAGCATAAGGTAATTACAATGGAACATATAATTTTGTTTACTCAATTTCTTTGAAGGTGGCGTGATAGCGGTCCATATTTCTTCGGCCGGTTTATAGAGCAAAATGGAATGTGCATTCTGTTCTATAAAATTAGGTACACGTTAAAGTGACTCTTTAATTTTGCTGAATTTTATCAAGATACTACTTTAATTATCGTTCCACTGTGGACGTGTGTAACCCGAATGAAAAGGGTTAACACCGTAGCCTGTCACGGTGTGCGAGTGCGGGTTACCTCACGTTCCATATTCAAAATTATAAAGAACACTAAATCATGCATATCCTCACGACATTCTCTTATTTACTACTTTTCAAAACGCACGTCACTACAAAGGAAAAGGTATGCGCTAGAATAGTATCCATTACCCATAGATCGGATGGCTGTAACTCGTATACTGTAGCGATACGCGTAATAATATAAGGGAATATTTCGAAATCTTATCTACTCTATTAAAGTTTTCACTACGACTCTAATAAAAAAATGACCAGGAAAAAATCTTGCCGTCTTTTATATGACTAAGATAAGAAAATATTGCGACATAACTACAGCAAGATGGAGATAGACAGCAAACAATGGAGGCCAACGTTAGTTGTCATCAAAAACAAAATTTCCCCAATTCGGCTATCCAATGAAAACGGTTATGAACGAAATGTTCAAACTCTGAAGAGAAATGTAAACATTCGACTAAATAAAGACGCGCCGAAACATTTCACTGCAGCAATACAACGACTTGGAAAGTGTTGGAAAACTGATGTACGCGTTCTATATTGGGATAATAGCATGACACTGTCAAAAGGAGTGTTCCCCTCAAGGCACACGACACGTTCCATCTCGTCTAATCAAAAGTCGCATTAAAAATTAAAAGTTCGTTACATTAATGAATCGTATCAGATCTGCCCGCCGTCTCTTGGCGCATTCTATACGTCTTGGCGTGAAGAGTTATAAAAAGCGAAGACGCTTCTGTTCATACTAAACTTTCGAGCCGCCATATATGAAAATTCTTGTTGTTCCTAGTGTCGTTGGAGAGGTTTTCGCGCTGCGGCGTTTACTTTTACAGGAATATGTTGATTTTGTGCGATTATTCTCAACTTAAATGACTTGAGCGCTCGAAACTATGGTACAATGTGGAAGAAAATTGCTTTGGAATTGAAAAAGATAATATGAAATTCAATAATCAATGTTCGTCAACGGCTCGGTTATCGTAACATAGACGTTTAATTGCCTGATTTGGAATCAGCCGCGTGTGGAATTGTTCCCAATCACACAAAAGTACGAGTGAACAGCACATGTTTATTTAAGAAGAATAATTACTTTTGTCACAATATATCAATATTTTGCCTCCGTCTCCATGATTCCACGTTCCGTTCATATATATATAAGTATTTCGAGATAATGTGTAAGTTTCAGTATGGTTTAAGTTTAAAATTATACATTACATTGTTACTATATATTGTTATAGGCTCACCACCTGTTCCATTGTGGGACTTAAACGTAACTGGTGAATTGTGGGGGTGTACTACACTCCTCTGCCTACCCCTTAGGAGATTGCAGGCGTGATGTTACGTTTAAATGCAAATATATGTACAATCGTTATCGAATTGACACGTGATTACGGAACGCTAGTAGAATAGTGGCTAAAATGTTGACTGGCCTATTTGTCTAGTGGTTCGTCCTGATTGGAGTTCGTGGGTTCGATTCCCGGCTAGGACGAGCATATGTGCGATGAGCACACTTGTTGGTTCTATCTGGGTGTAATAACAATATCTTTGTAAGTGTACTATCACGCCAGGTCCCTAACGGGGCAAGCAGAAAGCACCGACGGTCAAATATATCTGTCCTTACAAACTTGACTTAATTATTGTTAGATGTCTGCCAGTCAGTTATTATTATTAATTATTATTATTATTATTATAGCGCTTTATATAACGTTCTCTATATTATACGCATAACAAATCTATCAATTTACATCCGTATTACTTCGCTTTCGCTGAGTTCAGCGATGCGTGGTTGCACGCCACTTCCTACCATACAATAGCTATACATATGTACATGAAGATAATGAACGTGGATGTAGCAGCTAACCTACCATCATTAATACTATTAATATTGCCCGAAATGTGTTCACTCGGTCCACTGATCACTGATACCACTGGACCCATGGTGTTGGTTCGATTTCCACCCGATGAACCTGTGTCAATTCTGTTTAACGATGTATAATTATTATATCAATATGTATTTAGTAATGTTTATGTATGTCTATAGATTGTCTTGTGCCTATGGTTCAGGTTCGGCTTAGTTTGAGATCAGATTCGCGTGAGTATTTCGCAATTGTTTAAGTTATAATCACCGTTGAAAAGAAATCTCTTCTTTACCGTAAATACCTATCAAACTATTTTGTTACAAAAGTTGTAAAATTGATTTGATAATGTTTGACTCAAAATCTGTATTTGCGGTCGTGTTAACAAGGGGCATGAGCCGCGGCGTTAACTGTTAACGATACTATCAAATGACCGGTTACTTCCACTTGTTTATGTCGCTACGAATTAGTGCGAAGACGGACGATTCAATTCCATTGCGATAGATTAGGGCGATAACGCACTGGACGGACGGTTTAAAGGTGGCTCGGGTTCAAGTGATTTTATCGTTAATATTGCGTCGTCAAAGGCTTTTATAAGCCCTAAAGACTATTCGTTGTTAACATCTTTTGGAAATGATTACGTTTATAACTTTAAAATTTTTAATATCACTCGCTATAAAGGCTAAGGAAAACATCGTTACGAAACTAACCCTAAATTTATGTTGCTGGGGTGTGTGACGGCTGCCAATCTCCACTTGGTCTGGGTGGTAAACTAAGGCCTAAAAGCCTCGCGGTAGACTAAGGTCTAAAACCTCAGGGCCCAGTAGTGGACCAATAAAAGGTGACCAACATAGAACTCACCTTGTTATTTCTGCATGGCTTTCTCTATGACGAAAGTTTATTCACGATACGATTATATGTATCATACTAGCTTTTGACCGCGACTTTGTCCCGCCCCCGCCGCAAAAAATATAATTATTTACGACATCACATTAGAAAGCTCAAAAATAACAGTATTTCTCTACCGTATAATGGATGTCATTATACACATAAACCTTCCTCTCGAATTACTTTATCTATTAAAAAAACCGCATCAAAATACGTTGCGTAGTTTTAAAGATCTAAGCATACATAGGGACAGAGAGCGGAGAGCGACTTTGTTTTATACTATGTAGTGAAAATGCGAACCCGAATGCTCATGTATCAATTTAGTTAACCGCTGTAAGTGCAGTAACTGTATCTATGTGCAGGTCCAAATTTGCCCGGTCAGGCACCGCGCCGTGAATACAAATGTTTATTATGGTGCAGGAAAAAGTAGCCATTGTGGCCCGCCTCAGGCTACTCCACTGAAGGAGTCGGTGCCTTGAAACAACACGGAAATGAATGGAGTAGACGTTGGACATCAACTACTTATAAATAAATGTTAATTGTCTAACATTATTTGCTTACAACGACAAATGCTTCCATTAGAATTCCTCTGCTGGACAAGAGACTCCCCTAAGCGGCTCAATTCGAATTGAACTCGCATTTTATTAATGAGAATCAAATGTTTGTGCGATGAGAACACTAAATTACCATACGAATTATTCACTGGACAGAAATTTTAGAAAGCTAAAAGTTTTCTATCATTTTGTAAAATAAAATGAATCTAATATTTATATTATGTATAATCGAGCGATTTATTTGTAAACTTCACAAATATTTTCTTTATCGATTTACGGTAGATTTGCTTTCGTATTCGATTAAGCAATTTATCGATCAGTTGTTCATTAAACAGATATGATTTTTTTTTTAATAACGTTGTTTTTAAGCATACTGAAAGTCAAGCCAGCGCCAGCGGTTTTCCACAGTCAAGGCTGAGTGTGCCCCCTTTCCATTCATCCATATCTTTAATATTGTGTGATATTATTTTTTGTTTTTTGTTTTATTTTTGTATTATTTGTGAAAATTTCTTTCTTTCTTTCATTCAACATTATTGTTTAATAGTTATCTGAAAGCGGCTGCACGCTGTTTCCTGTTCCACTGTCGCCTCGTACGCTTCAGGCTAGCATTGTGCGCGGTACAAATGTGATCAAATTATAAAGAGTGGCATGCGCCGGCGGCGACCGCTCCCGCCGAGAAGGCGCGAAGAATTGAGATCCGATGCCACGTCCGTAAAATATCTGCTATCTGATAAACTTGTACGTGGTTATTGACGATGCAATATCGAAAAATTCGAAAAAAAATATCTCGAAAATTCTCATTGAACTTTCATACATTTCTTGGGTTATGTTTTCAAACTTGCATAAAAGTAATAAACGTTAAGTATAAGTAAATAAATATTCAGACGAATTCAAACGATTGTTATCTAAGAATATGCTTCAAACAAACGCCGCGAGTTTGTTGAAACTTTCAAACGGCGTTTTCAAACATAAATCTTCTATTCCGCAATCGCCAGGTCAACGCATATCCGGTGACATCCTTCGACCTCTGTGCAATAAGATTTGCGATGGCTTGTAGTATGTTTCACCTATTGCTTACACAAACTATTAACTTTCAAAATGTGCAAAATACATTATACCTAGACTAATTTATGTGGAAGGAAATTTTATGAGTTTCGGTTTCCATGGAAAATAACGGAAGCTAGTTCTAACTTAGCTTTAAAGTGGTTGTTAACTAGATAGTATTGTGTGATTCGAAATGCTTCATCTACGTACCTTTTATCGCAGTCGATAATTGCAGACTGGTTTGTCCAAAAACACGCGTTCATTATTGAAATTACCCGCGAAACGGGTCCAAAGTGGCTTACTCAATGAGTTTTTTTTCAATCTCAATGATTAATGAAAGCTCAGGACTAAGTGTGTCGCGCGTGGCTCTGTCCATTCTCTCCTTGTATTGAGAAAATTGGATTGGCTACAGAGCGTAATTATGAATGAGGTTTGGACGTTATGAATGAGGCGTTTCGGACGCCGATGTCGAAAGTGCGTTTTATTCACTGACTCTTCCGAAAAGTTCTAAAATAAAAATACTTATTTCAAAAGTTGCTTTTTTTTGTATTTTATTAAAAGAAATTAATAATAAAACAGCAACTGGAAAAAATTTATATATATATATAAATTCCATGTATAGACATATGATGGCAGATTAAATATGTAGAGTATGTAGGTATTGTTTTATTACACCCAGTCAATAAATATTTATTTTAATTACACAAACTGTTGTTCTGGATGGAAATCGAACCGAAACACCCAAATCCAGCAGTCAGAAACACTAACCACTGAACCGGACTACGTTTAATTAGGCCCCATAAAACCTCTATCCGACCGAACCCTTAGATCATTGTTACACAATAAACCAACCCGCAAATTACGGTACAACCACACACAATCAGGACAACCGACCGTACAATAATTTAAAAAGGGCTCGATAAATGCGTACTAAATTTTTCAGTGGACATTATAGAGGTAATGGTATTTTAAAGTCGGCCGCGTAACCGCTCATTACGTCGAAACAAAAGGGCGATCATCTGAATAAATTTGCTAAATTATTGTTATTTGGCCGCGGTCCTGCGGGCGATCGCGCTGAAATTATCCAAAGCGGTTATCGCGGCCCGCGTCCGCAAATCGTGTTAATAAATAATGAAAAAAGAATGCGGTTCGCTAAAAGCTGATAAGTTTGTATTAGATTTTACAGTGTGTTCATTTTGTTGGCCGGATTGTTTTAGGTTCTCAAAATAACACTGAATCTGAGAGGTGAATCTTTCACTCTAATGCCTTATTACGTTTAGTCTCTGCAATACATCCAATATTAATGTTTTGGATAAAATCTAAACATTGCAGTTAATGTAAAAATGATATTGTATATAAAATTTGTTTTCGTAATATTTAATTTAATTTATGGCAATAGGCTCACCACCTATTCCATTGAGGGACTTAAACGTAACTGGTGAAAATGTGGGGGTGTACTACACTCCTCTGCCTATCCGTTAGAGGATTACAGACGTGATGTTATTTAAAGTTTAATTCAGTAATTACGGAAAGATATCGTAATGCGATAATTTCGAAATTCATTAAAAATTCATACAGTAAGTATAATTATCGTTTAAATCATCATTCATCATCATCATCATTCATTCATCGTCATTCACGTTTCCTAACACTGTTTGGTTTCAAATATCAATCAACACTTCAAGTTAATATCATAGTCAACGTGGGTATAAAGTAATAATAACACTAGTAATATAATACGAGAATATAAAGTAAGCCCGTCAGTAACTCATCTACAAATACCCAGCATACATCACGCTGCCAGACCGATCCGTTAAGCTGAAACAATTTACCTGTGGCACACACTAAAAATAGACGCAGGATAACTCGTACTAATAACAACTTGCAGTTGCATCCGTTTATCAAACAACTAGTAGCCCGCCATCCACAAACATTACACCACAAAGGATAACGTGTCGTAAATATTAGTTCTGGTCGTAACAAAGCATAGCTTTTCGAGTGTAAAAGCTGAGACTACATAAATCTGCAGGGTGTACACGCGCTAAATGACGACGCCTCAGGCGATGTACACTGACTGAACCAGTTGCGTGGGGCATGCTGGAGTCATTTGCGCAAACGACATCAACGCGAATCGATAGCGTGGAGCTTTGCACGAATTGAACAATTCTTAAATAAAATACTAAAGAGTATTTATATGATATTGCTAATCATTTACTGATAACAGTCAGAATTATATAAAAATTGAAATCACGTAACATTACGAAGTGTTCTTTATGAAAATATAAATTTGCTGAATAGTCAATCGAAACTGTGCTCATTACAATACATTTTTTTACCCTTTTGATTATTCTGCTGCTGAACACGGATCTCCCTCTCATTGTGAGAAGGTTTTACGCCATAGTCCACCACTTTGGCCAAGAGCGGATTGGCTAACTATACACACTCCAGAAAATATTTTTGCCTTATACGTATATAATATTTCTCTCGATGATTTCCTTTGTAAAATGCACGTAGTTTTGTAAAATGAGAGGTGCGTGCCAGGATTCAAACCACTAAGTTATCGCTGCTCATCGGAAAATAAATTTAGATATAAATAAAAATTATTAATATTAATAATTAAAAAAATACATCAAATCTGAAAAATTTCGTGCTTACCCAACGCTCATTTAACTTCAACTACTAAATTAACTTCTTGTAAAATGGAAGAAGGAAGAAGTGCGTATATTTATAATTTGAATTTAGAATTTATGTATTATCAAGCGCTGCAAATAAATTGGTTCAAAAAAATTTGCCTTATTCATAATAACATCAACGTTCTAAACTCAATTTCTAACCCATGGTATTTAAGTTTATATTTCTGGATATCCGGATTTTAAAACAAGGGTTCGGTCGTTAATTCTCTGTATTGTTTTAGCTATCTCGACAGGCTTGGCGTTGTGAGTTGGCCAACAATTTATGCGCACAGAGGAATCAGCGTCAAATCGCTCCATAGCCGCGAGGCACGCGCAAGTTATAGCCGGTAGCGGTGTACGCGAATCATGCACTATCGCGCCATCTGGCTTCCTTCTGACGTACTACAAGGGTTGTGTATTCGTACCTGTTAATGACGCTTGATTTATGAATTTCGTAATTGTCCATTTTATATTTTCACTGATGAAACGCATGCATGGTTTCCATGGCAACCGCATCGAATAACTTCTTAGCCGCAAGGAGAATTAAATATTAAATAGCCAAGTTATTACCCGGTAGCCTTGCTAGCTACTCATTTGCTATATCACCATCTGTTCTATTTCTGACGTGCTACAAACAGGGTTGTACTATATTGATCCTTATGGATCGTATTCATTTATTTGACTCACAATAAAACATCATTACTCACATAGGGTTGTCAAACCCGGGTATTTTGGAAGTCGTAACAATTACCTACCTAAGTATAAGCCGCGGTAGCATTGTTTTTAATTCATTTGAATAGTCACATTAGAAAATAACTTAAAAAAATCTACGGCCACTACCGATCATCAGTATCTAGTCCTTACCAGAAATTTAATCTGTGCTGCTAGCTTAAAAGACTGTATGAGACATATCTGAAAATGTGTGACGGAAATCAGCGAGCTTTAAAGTTCTCCAAAGTATTCACAAAACCATATTCCGAGTATGACGTCAACACGTATCACCAACACGTTAATCCCCTACGATAATTGCCTATTCATGCTACACTTTGCTCTGAGATGAGAACCAGATCTAATAGAGAGATAATAAAAGATCTGGTGAGATGTCCAGGTTATTCTTTTCTAATCGTTCGAAAAAGAAAATTTCTCAATATTTTCCAGTCGCGGTATTGACAGCCCTAAGTGCAGGTAGAAATGGTCATTTCCTACAATGACCGAGCGACAATGCGAGCTGACAATCCTTTGTGCAACAGATTGATTTGCATAGCATACTGCTTATTAGATTTTATTCTAGAACTTAGGCTAGCCCCACATCACGTTGATCCAATATTTGCAAGATATATATATTTTTTAAAATCTCGTGTCAAACGTAATGAACGGGGAAATAGCGAAACAAGTTTCTCTTAGAATTGAAATAGAAAAGGCTTTAAGTTTTTGACAGATTGATACTAACGGCAAAAGTAACTTCTTCAATTTGTTTTCATTTAAACGCAAGAGTTTTCAGTATTATTTCTATTCTGATTTCAAAAAAAACCGTGTTGTTAAATGGTTATTATTTTTGTCTGTCTGACTATTTTTTTTTGGATAATCTATTAAAAGGCTTAACCTATTCTAATGGGACTTTTACTGGAAGGTAGAGGAATTTGTAGCGTTGGATATAGGATACATTTTAAGATATGACACAATTATAAATTATAAAATAATGAGCAATCATTTAATGTGGCCCGATGTTTACGAGGAAATTGCGACAATAAGCGGCGGCTGTATTGTGACCACAACATAATTATTTATGGCGGGCCGCCAACGATGGCAATTACTTCGTTAGGCAATTTTTGATCACCGATATTCTTCACCGGCCGGTCGGGCTATTTAAATCAATGTTTACGATTACAATTTTGCATTGCTTCAAGCTATATCGATAATAGAATACGATTAGATATTGCGTCGGTTAGCTAATAGCGAATTTCTCTTTATTATTGAGGTATTTATCAAAATTGAATACAAATTAAATTTTTTGATAAATCCTCATGTAAAACTTAACTATTTCACCCTTAGGTAAGTAGTCATTTAAACAATTTAATAGTTCTGTATTAAAAAAAAAAAACTTTGTTCATCTGTAATTACGATAATTATTTATCCAGTTAGATTAAGGGATGGTTTAGACACTACACATATGTATTAGGTATACACACAAACAAACACCTCGCGTTCGTGGCACAAACATTAGCCCTGAATAAGAATCGATTCCATGACCTCCGGCTTAACATTCAATACAGCTAACTACTGCGCAAAAACCAGTCAAAGGTTATATCAAAATTACGCAATTACCCACACTTAGCAATCAGGAAGTGCGTACACTCTAGCAACAAGTCTAGAAGTAAACCTATTATCTCCAAACGACGTCGATAGCAATAATATGCCTTTGTATTTAATGACCTATTCTTGCGAATTGGAACGGTGGGGCCGAGTTATGACAGTAAAATATGTTATAATAAAACTTATCTCAGAGACAACTCTATTTCCTAATAAGACGTTTTTGTAACAAGGGATATAGGATATAGCAAGCGACCGTAAGTTTGATGTTCATTAAATATTAATAATAGTTAATAATAATCATAAAATAATACATTTTGAATAATCTAAAGATAAATGAAATTTAATACAAATAAATAACCGATTAAAATGATATATGAAAGTGCTACATAATTTTAAATAGGAATAAAAAAAACTAAGGCCTAAAAGGTCTACGAAGGTGTTGTGGAGTAACGAGAACCAGACACTTTACAGTCAAGGGCGATGTTTTAAAAGGATTTTTCTAAAAATTCTCATCACATTTCAACACACCTGCCGAATGTACGTCGCTTCTCTAAAATTGATATAAACACATATACAAATGCCAGTCACATGTGCCCTATACTAGACTCAAGACCTGTGATACGGATGCCCACCGAGACAAGTAATAGTGTTAATGACAGACGACCATAAGTGGAAAGTGTGTTTGTTTGTCCTTCTATCGCGTCAAAACGGAACAACGTATCTGTAAGTTTATTGGTATGGAGATAGTTGAAGGGTGCGAGAGTGACATAGGCTGCTCTTTTTCGCGGGAACATGTCGAATTTTCACACGAAAATGGTGTACTTTTCTTGCGGCAAACAAAGCCCAAAAATAAAATATTTTCTCGTTTCTATTCTTCTCTAGATGGCGTTACGGGCGCAATAATGGTATTCCGTTGACCCGGATAACAGGTAATTGTTATTAATAAGCACCAAAGAATAATTCTTAGTTGAATCATTTGGGCGTAAACATTTCGCGAATCCCGTTACGAATCAGAGACACAGATCCCCCGTGGCGCGTAAGTCGCTCAATACCCGGGTATTACCGGCGAGCCGTGTGATCAGGCAGTCGCGGTCGCAGTTGAACAGTAGCCCTTGTTGATATTACACGGCACATACCTACCGAGAGCATTGACTCCTTTTAATAGTACATTGCGTACGCGCAGCGCTTACGCCGCGCTTACATGGAGCTGTTTACAGGTTGAAATAGAACAAATATTGTTTACTAGTTGATAACCCCGGCTTCGCCCGCGTGTTCAAAATAGTAATGATAATAATACGAAAATAAAAAAAGTGTAAC
>DWDX01004975.1:0-11033 GCA_018245675.1 Agara michaeli | reverse complement strand
GGTAGATGTTATGACGTAGGCATCCGCTAAGAAAGGATTTTGATCAATTCTACCCCCAAGGGGATAAAATAGAGGATGAACTTAACGCGAGCGAAGCCGAGTTCAAAAGCTCGTCATAATATATAATTACTTTCTTGGTAATATCTGGTAGTTTCGTCCTTATAGCCTGGGACACCCTAATATATACCTGTACAAAAATTTAAGTTATTAATATTTAGTATTATCGTTTATTTAAGAAAATCTCTGTTGGATTTTTGTAGAAAAAAACAAGTCGGGATTATATTCGTGTTTTTTGTTTATTGCCTACTAGCTTTTGCCCGCTTTGGATGTTATTATACATATAAACATTCCCCCTGAATCATTTTATCTATTAAAAAAATACATCAAAATCCGTTGCATAGTTTTAAAGATCTAAGCATACATAGGAACAGACAGCGGAAAGCGGCTTTGTTTTATACTATGTAGTGATGGCAATTCCTGACGCAAAGTACCTGAAGCGAAGCAAGACAACAGCCAATATAACGTCATCTGTCACAATCGAACACTAAATGAACGTGACATCACTCAACTGTCAGCACGTGAACGATGTCCGATAATGGTAATAATGCGAAGTTCTGCGTCATGGGTTTGGCGGGAAAACGTAACGAACATCTTTTTGGAATTTTTTCAACATGATTTGTCACACTACATTTAAATAAAATGAATATTTTGAAATGTAAATGATGAAGATGTACCTAGTAGAAGCAAAAGATGCAGGAAGGACGGTAACGGGCCGTAATCCCTAGGTTTTGCCTATTACTATGATAAATGGGGTGATATCATGTATATATGCGTATGTATGTATGTGTGTGTATATACATATGTATGTGTGTATATATGTATGATATGGTATTAATAAAATCAAGGATATACATATATTTATTATCTATGGTCGAACACGTAAATTAACGAAACCAAAAAACGCGGTAATTTTAACGTAGGTTCCCTTTTAACCCACTAGAACTGATAACCTTTAGAAGGCAAGTGGTAGTCGCCAGTTGACATCGGCGTAAGATCGAATGTTGTAGCATAATTTGAAAGAAGAACATTTTCAAGACTGTAATGATAAAGCTCTGAGATGATAATGGTAACCAGATATCCGTATTAGAAAATATAAGTGAACACCCTAGCAGAAAGTAAACAAATATGCGTAAAGCGAAAATAACACATTATTTCGCGTTTTTAACCCCGTTGTGGGCCTTGTCATTTCTATTTATGACTACCATAGCTGTGTGCGTACGTCGTCATGTCTGTAAGGCTGCGGATTGCATTAAAGCGCGTAAATGTTTTACGAGGGCATAGAATTTTTCGCCCTTCACATTACACCGAAAGAGGCTTTGATTCAATTGTCATGCAAATATTCGTGGAGCGGCAAATATTCTTGAGCTGCTAGCCTATCTGCTGGTTGTTTATCAATAGTAGCATGCTTAGGGCTTGTTTACAGTAACACAAACATAACAAAATTAGATATGTGCATTTGTGATTTTTGTCATTTCTCTCAACGTGTGATAAAATATATATCGATTTAGTTTTAAAAGACAAAGGCAAAACGTTTATTTGTACAAATATGGGAAAATTTAACGACCTTACAAAATTACTAGACCAATACATATTTCGCCTTTACGTCGTACAAATTTTGTATATTAAGATTAAAGTTAGCCTTATTTATTATCCAGACTAAAATTAAATTCAGATATTAAAGTTAGCGCAAAACCGCCAGCTGGTAAATACCTCATACTCGTATAGCACATTTATGTCTTAATTTTTATTTAACGTTATTACGTTTCCCGTACAACATATTTCTATTAAAATCTACCCTGAAAAGGTTACATAACAAGCCCAGTTATGCATCCAGTTTACGTTATGTTATTATTGTGATCAATGTTCAAGCGTTTTTTCATACATTCTTGTTTGCGCCGGGAAGACGTAAGCGCCTAACGAATCAAACTCGCATACATATAAAACATAGCCAGAAAATGCCTCCCCCTTTGGGGAAGTCATCCCCCAGCTCCGACGCTGACACATCATTTTTGTCTTATCAGTAATGTGCGTTAACGGCGCTTATGAATGTTAACTTTTAGGGTTGATTTACATTGTGGCGTTTTGTTGACCGAGAATTTTCCGCTTTTCATTGATATAAAATAACAATTTTCCACCTACAGATGGAGGTGGATCTGTCAGGTGGAGAACTGAACACGCACTGCTGCACGATAAGCCGGCGAGAGGACTGAAGTTCCAAGTCTAATCTTAAGTTCTTTAAGACATCTAAGGAAATTAATTTTTGCATCTTTTCCAATTTTTGTATCTTTTTTGTTCATTAGTTACAACGGGACAGCGGAAAGATTTTTATTACGCCCTCAGGAAGCAACGAAATGTAATATTTGTAAAGAAAACAGTCAGGATGTACCTTGGACGTACGTCAAATGTTAAATTATTCCATGTTAGGCCTATCTTTGAAATGGAGAATATTTGAAATTTTACATGAGAATTATTCGAGAAGTCTCTTTCAAATGTTTAATTTAGAACTAAGTTGAAATGCTTCATGTGCCAGTGTTCACATCGCTGACGATCACATACTGTAAACCACACGTAAAGTACAAGTTATGTTGCGGTAGTCACAGGTGGGGTTAACGCTGTCATTTTCGTTTTTAGTCCGTATTCAAGAAGCACGAGTTTAAACTTTTGGACGTCAGTGAAAGTTTTTATGTATTTAAATGACAAGAACCAACCACATGTAACACAATCGTTCGTTAACGTGATACGGCATTCATATAGGCCGCGCTGAATGAATCTACGATAAGCCGCAACGTTGCCATCGTATTACATTCTTAATAAAATTTTGTGACGTTCTCCACGCGGTCTCTCTCCTCCCCCGATCATTTGCCAAGTGGTTTCACGCTGTGTGCGCAACGCTGTGGTTGTAATTATGAATGGCAATGTGATAATTTATTTCCATGAATACTTCCAAGTCTCCAAAATCGGCGTACGAGAGCGAGGGACATACAAGACGCGTGACACGTCTGTAAGGATAGAAATATTTGAGATATTGAGACTGGTCACTGTCTACTCCTTTAAGGACCTAATGTAATGGTATGTTCACAATAATAATAAGTATTTCTTGTCCTCGGTCGCAAGCTTATTTATAACGCTCTTAGAACTGGAGTCTGTTAAATTGAATGGAATATCTTTCTTGAATCAATAGCTCTCACGCAAATAAATTACGCTACATAAATCTATTCTCGTAACAACACACGGATCTTAGGAGACTGTCTCGTTGGGCTGTTCCAGACCCGCGCGTAAATCCTGCGATATGTCGGCGACATTATGTAGCTACATACTTATTCATTTTGCAATCTCTTTTTTTGTTTAATGCATGGTCATATTGTATGTAATTGTATGATTGCACATCTTTTTGCATTCAAACAGGAATGTATCATCGTGCCCACTAAAATATAGATAGAATTGATACGGCTATGACAATTCCAATAATCCCAAGGTCCACTGCTTCCGAAAAACCGGCGATTGTTATTTAACGCATAAAATCCATTTAAAATGAAACTGCCTTTGAATAATTGTACGTTTGATATTTTTTGTTTTGTCACGAATATATTATTGCGGCACAGTTATTTGGCTTCAGCAAATAAAGGCTTTTGTGTGGAACGTAAATTGAAAAAGGTATGTAATTTAGGCACACAGTTTGTTATTATTATGTGGCAAGTCCTTTTTTATAAATGATGCCACAACAAATTGATAGGTATCTATAATATGCTAGTTTGAAACGGGTAAGTTTATGGATAGTGCTTACTGCAGTACGTGCCTATATTCAAGCTCGCAGCTCGCTAGAGTAATTTCAAAATTAACTCGTTACAACATTTTTGATAGTACTTATATTTTAAATTTCAAAAGGATTACGTTGAATAACCATTTTATATCAGTAAAGCAATGGAAAGAGTTAACAGATCCAAGCAATTATAATTACTGAAAAGGTCTCTCTGTAGTCGTACACTCTTGGCAAAGTGGTCGTGGCATCAGGACGACAACGTGATGTCATTAGAAGCTGCTGCTCTTGCTATCTGTTTCCACCGGCTTCTGTTGTTTGCATCGCGACAGCATTGAACGATGGTATTCTTAGTAATATGTTTGATGAGGTTCATGCATCGTGTGGGCAATCTTCCACGGGACCTCTTTCCCTAAATATGTCCCAGAACTACGAGCTGCACCCTGGAGTTCTCATTTCGGGTTATATGCCCGAAATATTTTAGGATCCTTAGATGTATGGTCGAGGATAATCTCTCTTTTATTTTTAGCTCTTTTAGGATGGAAATATTAGTACGACGCCAGTCCAGGGAATTCGGAGTAACCGTCTCCAACACCACATCTCCAGGGTCTCGATTTTTCGGCGATCTTGCATCCGAATAGTCCAAGTCTCTGAAGCGTAAAGGAAGATGGGGAAAACAAGACTGAAAAGGTATTCAGGTATAAAAAACCGGTTACCATCAAGTGGCTTGTCTGCATGTTCATTTGATAGTGCTGAAATACAAATCAAAAATTATGTTTGCTTATTTTTACTATCAAATAGTCATGAACTCGTGAACTCATGAACGGTATTTAGATTGTACCTTTTTATCGTCTACTTGCATTAAAAATCTGAAAAACTGTAAATTTTAGCACAGCTATTAGTCGTCACTTTGTGTATGAATACAAGTTTAAATTACGATAACTGTATGCTGTCAGTTAGACCAACTTTGTTTCAGAGTTCCCATTATTTTATTTACAAACGTGAAGCGTAATGCAGAGTTAAGTCAACATTGCCACAGAAATACATTAAATCGATGTTAGCCACTCAAACACACTTTGAGCTTTTACTTCAAGCAGTCGTGTTCAGTAGCCAGTTGTTTATTACAGACGTGGGAATATATGTTTTGCTCTGATGGAGCGGGTGTTAGCACCCAGTTACGACACAGCCGGACATATGTAGGCTTAGAATAATGGAGATTGTGTACGTATATACTGGAAATAGCTACTGTAATCACCATTGTGAGCGGAATATGTTAAGTAAAGTTTACCTTTGTCGGCCATATTCAATTCGGATTATGTTTTAAACTATATATGATCAGATAGTGCCTTGTTTAACATATATCTTCTGTAAAAATGATCTTTTGATTGAAATGGTATTTCCCATATAACACAGGTATTTGCATGAAAAAACACGTTTTAATCAAATAACTGCTATTAGCGTTACCGGCGCAATACTGTGTGAATAAAATAAATTCTTTTGACCACACGGGCGAAGCTGCGGGTAACAGCTAGTATACATATATTTGTATAGCGGATCAGTGCGGAGCTGCTATGGCTTTAATTAATGAAATTTTAAATAAAAACATATTTCTACTCGAAACCGGCGACAGTAGCTATTATTGAATAAGTTTCCAGCGTAGGTGAAATTCATGATATAATTTGATTGATGTTGATTATTCGCTATTTGTTCCTCGTTCTAACATGGTTGTATGTAAGATGTTTATAACATTAAAGCAATCGCGGATGCAGTCGGCTATTGGATGAGTGATTGTTTGTAATACATTTTCACAAGGGTCCATTCTTTGAAGACACCGCCGGCGCCGGTCTGGTTCTCACTTGTCGACCCCGGTTAGTATCATCAAATAACATACATTAAGCAAGACATCAAGGTAGAACAACTACATATTTTAGACACAGTTAATCTATATCTTCATCTGTTGATTCGCTGTAACTTCACGGTTTCAACTGATATGGTTCATAACTTAGATCTGAAGAGCGACAAGACTCTTATACGTGTAGTCCAGTGTGATGTGCTATATCTTGCAGGTCATCCTTGATTGTAGACGTGGATATATGTTGGTATCGGGCGGGTAAGGGCAGTGAAGCCGCTGATATATAGCGGCGTTCATGCCTCGGGCGCGGTCGAGTAGATACCGGGGTGTAAACATGTTTTTGCAGGTATTGTAGCAACGATGTTTTGGAATGATTCTCATTTTTGTAAAAAATATTATAACATTTCATTATACGCAATACCGAGAGCGGAATGTTGATGCTATATTTTCATAAGGCTGCCAATTATAGCGTGTTTTCATTGAGTTTTAGATTTAGTCTCGTAACTTTATTAGACGATGCTTACTATTTGTTCAGTTGTGAAAGAATGTTGAATAAACCAATGACAATTTCGTAAGTGGGGTTGGAAATCTTGTGATTAGGTATTCTTCTTTTGACTTAAGTTTTAGAATTATATGAGTAGTGGAATATTTTGTATTTTGTGTTTGCGCGACTGAAAATTTAGTCAGCGACCCGTTCAGTCATCATTCGTTTTATGATTCCAACGTGGTGTTGGTACCTAACCTCTGTATTTCTCCAAAGTTGTCTTTTTTATTAGCGTGAAGTAATTTGCACGTCTTAAAAACTGTAGAAGTTTCTAGTGATGTCGACTTCGTAATAAAAGCGGCCGAAGCGAGGATTCTTGCGGCGGCCGCATTATTTATCGCTAGCGTTAATTAACGTTTTATTGTCTTTGCACGCGCAGTTTTATAAAGTAACGAATGTATAATTGTAGTTTTATGAAGAGTAATTATTTCTTTGTTCTTAAGGCCTGGCTTTAATCGGTATATATTAGTATAGGCTAATTGAATTATTGTAGAACGTGACTAAATAAAAATTATAGCGTTAGACCTAAGTGTTAGGTACAGGGAGGATAACTGTCGTTGACATCTGTCCGAGGAGCTATCGTTCATCATTAATGTGAGATAACATAATAAGAAACTCGGATGACGCCTACTGAATGCGTTGCTTAAACAATTTACTTATTATTTAAAACACCTACCGTAGAGTTGCGTTTGATACACAATTGTCAATTTTATTGATTATCATTACTGAGGTAACGTGCGTGTCCGAATTTTTGATTTATTTGTTTAATTTGCATTACGTGTAAGTTATTTGTTATCAAATATTGTTATGTCGATGAAATAAATTTGAATGGAAACGTTCCTGCAATCCGAGTACACAGCGAGTCGCGCGACGGAAAAATGCAAAACAATTACCCACACCAGGAACACTAACGAGCAGACATTGGCGCGGAATTACAAATTACGGAAAATTATGAGAAGCTTCAAATAATCATTAAACATAAACGCGTAATGGTTTCCCATTCAAATGATGGCGCAGCAGTAAACTGCCTCTGTAATGTCTCAACAATCTCTACTGCGGAAAATTGTTACGTTTTAGGGAGCATTAATGAGTTATTGCCTATTAAGCGTAACAAGAACACATTTCTTTATTATGTCTCGCGTAAACTTTAGTATTGGCAGTTAATTTGATCACGTATACACTCGTTATGACCGGCCATTCTTTGCACATTTGACTGCGTCTTATCAACCCTGCCTGATACGTCATTAGTTGAATTCCTTGTACTGTTTTCGTTTTATATCACATTTATATACTGAATTGAATACTTACTTAATATACGCTATTAAAATAAAAACAATACAGAAGAATCTTACATGGACGAAGACCTCGGTCATATTACTGTGACATAATGTAAGTTCTAAATCCTAAAATGATTAAATATTGTGTCTGTTGAAGTAGTAAATTTTTGGGTTTTTTAGAAGAACATGTCGTATGGTATTAATCATTAAATCTAAAGGCTATCTTTGAAAGCAAGAAGTCTATGATAACACAATATATTTATTCGAACAAAAACTGATGTTTACAGTACGTCTACGTAAGAGACTTCACCTAATTCTTTATAAACTGGCTTCCCTTTCGTTTGCAACTTAACGGGCTCTGCTATTGGATTTGTAAATACAATGCAATACGATACGTAAAATGTAAAATGCGTCGCGAAACGAATAGCGATAGATATTGTTCTGTCGCTTGGGCGAGATATCGTCGGATTTACGCGCGGGCTTTGTGCGGCCAAACGAAGCGGCCCGCCGAGACCTGTGTGCTGTTGCTACGCCAGATATATATTGTATTCAATTTGCGTGAGAGCCGTTTGTTGGGCAATGATACTGCTGTGTACGAAATAACCCGATTACAGTTTAAGATTAACCGAAAAAACCGTAAGTAATGTATGCTTTTTGTTAAAGTCACAAGGTGCGGTTTTGATGTCCTCGATATACATTTAAACTTTCCATCTATTTTCATTGCATTGAAAATTGCACAATTATAATCGAAAACTCTCTAAAGTCACTAGCAATTAATAATTAGCAAACGTGTTTCTGAAATACAATACGTATATTAATTCATAGTTATTTGTTTGAATACTACATATATATGTACTTTAAGAAACAATAGCACAGTTGTGCCTAATTCATATTGCTATACATATAAATAATCCTACCACGAAGGGTTGGGGATATGTCGGTATTCTAGTGTGAAACAGTACTATTGTGACCGCTATTAATTGTTGTATAGCGGTCGGTACACTGTGATCAAGAGAGAGTCATCCCCGCATCTTTTCCGCGTCATTTGGCGGGTCGCGCGCTCTCGTGGATAACAGGATACATACGTCACGACGGACTTAATGTTCTCTCGGCTCACTGGAGTCTCGGCACCAATTTATGCCAGAACCGCTTTTTCTTATCGACCCTATTCCTACCTAATTTGACATTTTCGCGGTGCATTAAGTTTAATCACAGATAATTTAGTGTAACTACCCTGTAACACATTTTTCGATGCCTCCAGTGACTTCGTGGCGTCAATCTTTGTGAATTATCTTTATTCTAATCTCACTTTAATGTCTTCGTATCTAGATGAACGAGACGAGTTTTGAAATACATTCCGTTTATTGAAAAGCCTGCACGATTAAAGATGGGACAATACGTTCTCCTGAACAGGATTTTAAGGATATACCTTAAACAATGTAACTCACAATTCACGTGTCACTGGACTCGTGGAGCGGTTGGTGATATTGTGGGCAATGTCATTCAAAGTGTTCAAAGTTTTTACCTTTGTGATAAATTAAAAAAAAAATCCACAATATAAAAGCGGAATTAATACTAATTGACTAATAGTTTAATTCCTAACTAATGCTATTGTAACTAACTAACATTCAGTAACTGTCTTATTCCAACAAATCTGTTGAGATCGATTCCAGATATTAATGGGTGGCAGTAGCCATTTACGACTGCTCCTGCGGCATTTACTTCACATAACTTGAAATGATTTTCCTTAAAAACTCAAAGTACGCAGTTGATTGTCGAACGAAAACACCCCTAATACTCTCTCCATATATAAAATAATAGACCAAGAAAAATTGGATTATCCTGTTAAGCTCACCTTTAGAATAAAGCTAAGGGGAATAAATATAAGGATCTGCGAACTTACTCGTAGATCTGCGATTTTTTTATCTCAACGTCCGTAATAAAGCTCTCACAACTCCCGACTTCATTATGTTTCATCAGCCTTTTCATCAAATAGGTATTTTTCTAACCTTTCTACTACGAGTGCTTTTAATTTCTGTTATAATCGCGTACTTGACTATACTCAGGGCCACTAAGTAGTGACGGTACTAGGTAGAAAGGATATACAATTTCGTAGTGTTTTTCGTGTAGAAAATGGTGTAATGTTGCAACGGGACGATCCTTTCTACTTTTTGTATATGCGACGTGGTGTGACGCGGCATGTGGGTTTTACTTGTAAATTGAGTGAAAAACACTACGATTCATTTCCCGCGTTGCGACAGTGATTTATATATATTTTTTCTTCCGCATCCACGAACAAAACGCAACCCAAGGTGAAAATAATCACCGGCGGGCGTTACGATGCAGCGCGGGGCATAAATAATTCTTTCGGGGCGACGCAAAAAGACAGCAATCGTTAGGTGCTCGCATCAGTTCCGCGTCATTTGGGGCGGGAGGTGCTGCGTTTACACATGACGTTCTGCTGGGTGGAGCGAGCGTGCGCGCTGGGGTCGTTAGCTTTAGTTCGCTAAACCAAAGTATAAAACAAAATCAGACGTGCTACTTTTCGTAATCGAAGCAGCTGTATATACTTGATATGAAGCTGTTTTTTTTTAATTTTGTAAGACATGTACTAAATGATACAAGGGTGTATTTTAAGCTACGAATTGACTCCTTTGACTTGAATGAAAAAAACAATATAAATATGTATGCACATATGTAGATTTTAGAATATCTACTACAGGTAATTAAAACATCCAACATTCATTTAATTATTGATTGTAATTTATCACAATTATTTTACGACGATTAGCATATTATAAATATCTCACGATTTCAAATCTTTCTAAAGGCAATGTAAAACACAGTAAATATCCCTGTTATAAATTTATAATGAGTGAATTTTAAAATCAACTTGTATGTACAAATCAATATGGTTAATCAAACACAAAAACATGTAATCAGGTTCACAAAAATGACTGTGCCCATTTAATTTCTGTATGCTCTGTGAGAGCCAAGTCGCGAGTTATTGGGAAGAAAATTGTGCTCACTCCTCCCTTCGCGCGTTTATCTGTGCGCGTTACAACTGCCTCGTAATGATCTTTTTCGCATGTCGTTGGCCGTATTTGCGTGCTGATTGCCTCTTTTTGTCTTTTTGCGAGAATTTTAGTAGGTGTGAGCGTATATGGCGGGAAACGTTTGCGTGAATATACTGTAACGTTCTAAACGGGAAATGCGATTCAGGAAATAAATTAACTTCATGCCACCGTGAAAGCTGCGGCGTTATAAATGTCTGTTATAAGAAAATTCTATTGGCTAAAAATTCAGATGTAGTTTTATTTTAGCTCTGTAACACTATTATGCCTCGTGACTGCCTCGTTGGTCGGGCGGTTGCTAGCGCGACTGCCGATCGGGAGGTCCTGGCATCAAATCCCGGGTTGGGTACTGTTGGATTTTTCTAATTTAGAATTTATAGCAGTGACTCGGGGTCTGGATGTGTGCCCGGTGCATGGCAATAGGCTCACCACCTATTCCATTGTGGGACTTAAACGTAACTGGTGAAAT
>DWDX01004974.1:0-11035 GCA_018245675.1 Agara michaeli | reverse complement strand
AACTGGTGAAATGTGGGGGTGTACTACACTCCTCTGCCTACCCCTTAGGGGATTACAGGCGTGATGTTACGTTAATTCATACCCGCTGACCACAGTTGAGACAGAATTGGATATATCAACGTCGATACACCTGATACGCCTAAATATATCCCGGACCTGTCAAACGCGAGAGAATCCGTTGACAACGTTATATGGATACGTCACAGCGCGGCGCGTGTAGTCGCCGGCGGTGGAAGCCGTCACGCGAGCGGCGAACCCCCAATGAATCAGAACGTACTGTTACGTCGTCCCCTACAAATGAACATTTTAATGTGTTTCTAATAAGTGGGTGCCCACTGGCCGCCGAAACGAAATTGTGAAAGACGGTGTTGCAATTGCCTTCGGAGAATATGAGAGTCACGAGTGGTACGCGCTCGTTGGCCGGTGGTTTTTTTTGTTGCACGTATTTAATATTATTATTGTTTTTTCATTATCTTTGTATATTCTCTTTACGAATTATATTTATGTAGTGTTTTGAATGTTATGAAACGCTGTCAGCATGTTCTGTCTTTAGTGGACAATGAACTGAACTGACTCATTAGCGAAGTCAGTTGTTTCTCCTCTTAATGATTTATGTTTACTGCATAATAGGGCCTTACCAGGTTAGGGTCGACGGGAAGGAAAAATAGTCTCACAGACCATATATTTTTAAACTGTTTGGTGCTATCTCGTAAATGTACTTAAATTAATCTGTTAAACATGAACATACAAGTAACGACGAATTATTAATGTTGCAACCAAATTTTACGTCGAACGATAGTTGCTGGTTGCAATGCGTTGTAAATTTACAGATGCTCCCAATACGTGTGCGTATAACCCTCCCGTGTGGTTATTGTAAAACAGCAGGAAGCGATCACGGGTCGCACCAGCACCCGTTCACGCGACTGTCACGTGTCGATCATTCCACCCCCTTTTCGCCCCCCGCCTCCCCACGTCCGTAACAATGGAGAATCAATTTGTGGTGTTACGAAATATTTCTATTAATAAACTCTTAAAATGGACTGTTACATCATGTCATTTCGATATTTATATCGGCGTAAACAAAACAAAAAACATATCAGTCGATAATACGAGTGGCTTTTGAGGTTATCTTAATATTTTTCTATGGAGTTTTAGATAATTTCGAAAAACGAAACATACATTTAATGATTTCTTCTTTCATTGATATAACAGATGCTCGTGAAATAATGCCGACTGATCATTTATTTCTATATCAGATTAACGTACCGGTACATCGAGATATGTGGGTACGCACGCACCTACCGACACGAGGCTGATGAAAGCAATAATGATACTATCAACGTCTAAACCGACCAATATTGCGTTCTGATAAGGCTGTAGTAGGTACACGAAGGTCTGTAATTACATGATAATACGGTCGACGTGAAAGCGAACGAAAGTTGGCCATTCGTCAAAAGTCTGGCGGCGCCCTTAAGTGGATCGATAGATCACTCTTGGCATTATATTCGACCGAATGTTCAATCACGTTGCGCTTAGTAAATTAAACTTTCATATTTGTATTATTATTATTCTTAGTTGTTATAGGTACCTACTTGTCTATAAAATGTAACTGAGTCGGCTACGAAAATGGCCACAGTCGAACGTGATGTGGATAGTAATAAAACAAAAAATGTACTCCGTAGCGGCTACTTCGTTAGCAGTATGTACATATAAACAGATGATGCATAAAAACAAAAAATCCCGATTCGTGATCCACCCGTAGCTCGAGCCAAGTGGATCTATGTATAATTGAAAACAGCGTAGATACGTTCCTTGTGCCCACCGCTACATCACTAGCGATGCTATTAGGTACCTAACATCACTGCTGTAGATACATTTAATGACCTCCCTTTTATGGTTCACAATAGAAACCTATCCGACTTTATGAAGCTTAACGTTCCAGTCTTACTAGATTTTACACGTTCTAAGCGTTGGGAGCGACAGCAAAATATTAACGAATCATTCACTAACAAAAACTAAGCCGAGGACCTATTAGGGTCTCGATGTGATGCAGCTTAGCTCTTATAAATAACGTTTTACGATTATCAATTTTAATACCTTACTAATAAATGTTATATTAAAACGTTTCGCATCAGAGAAACGTCACTTGATACAATGGCACATGGTTACACAATAACAACATGTTGATACGTAAGAAATATAACAGAAATAAAAAAAATGTTAGTATCTAATTATTCCAGATGAAAACTTGTAAATTTCATACCAACAAGCTAAAATGTGTATCGTTTATACTGTTAATATACGCGTCTATATACACACATGCATATATGTGTGTATAATTTAAATCCAAGCAATGTCTCGTAAAATAAATATAACAGGCCGAACCAGGGCGTTCATCACTTTGATTTAATATTTACGCCTAGCGTTGCTGGTACATTTGTATCGTTGCTCGTTCCGATCTGTCGTATAAATCCATTTTTATTGCGTCCGTGCAAATTGTTACAGAATAATGTTCGACTTGCGATTTTTTTCTTCTCCTTCGTTAAAATCGCGGATCTTGTCAACGTTCAATTTATGAATGTAAACATTGGAGTTGTAGACACGTTGTCAGAATGTCGAACGCAGCTTTTTGTTGAGCGTCATGACAAGTGTGCCGCAAGTGATCGCCCACCTGCATGCTGCCCATTCGGCGACTCGTTTTAGACGTATCGTAAAAATTTATGAACACCAATAAATCTCGTGATTATAATTTACTTGCAGATCGACTGTTTATAGAGAATAAATATTGTGTTTTTTTTATTATCTTTAATCAAATACAATTGTATGGTAATACACAATATGACATATTATGACCGGTACTATGAGTGATAATATAAAAATAATAAATGTTTATTGCACTTTGACGTTAAACTCCTCAGTGTACCAATGAACCTTATAATGCAATACAACAAATGCATGTGGACAATACGAAATGACGTGATTGTGGGACTTACCCACGAGCCGGTGGAACCCCAGCGCTTGAGCCTCTTCCCGAAAATGTTCTGGCACTGCGACAGGCACGACACGGACGCCGCCGGCTGAATTTTACCACTAAAACTTTCACCCCTGTCCAGAGTCATTCTTGTGTCGGTTCAACACTGGAGCTTTCAAAAGTTCGCCAAACTAAGTACTCATTTATGCGGTCCTCGAACGTTTCGAATAGACGATGTCACAAGTCGCGCGCGTTTATGTCAATGTTGCGAACAATAGCGTTCACGCAAGGCTCGCGCCGCGTGCGACCGACTCGCCGGCTGCACGTTGAGTGGCGCGGCTCCACCATTTTCCACTTGCCGGGAAAGCCGCCCCGCGCCCGCCCAAAACATCCCAGTCGGTGTTCATTTAATGTTTTTTTTGCATTACAATAATTCCTGACATATTTAGCCAATAGTCGTTACTATAGGATATGTCGCTGAAAATTTAAAACAAACATCTGAGTTTTGAAAGTGCAATGAGATAATTCTTATATAAATCAAGAACTCATTGAACTCTTTTTAGAGAAATTCATTTTTACAATATGCACTACGCCTATGGCCTCATTTAAAAAAAAGCTGAGAGCATTCGGGATATCGCGAAACCTTTGTTTACCGTACAGCTCAAGGTTAGAAGGCAATTTTCTTGAAAGTTCAAAACACGAAACGCCAGTAAATCAACGTCCATGGTCTATTTTACCACGAGCGCCACTGAATATATAGGTGAACAGAATTAGGGCAGAAAAGTGACATTTAATTCGTTGTAAATGTCAGATTTCTAACAAAATTTTCATTTTATTTACGCCTACAATACCTATACTTACATTTAAATATGTTCGCGTCATTTGTATTAGATCATAACTAATTAACATTTCCCGTACGCACCACGTATCTACGTTTGTTTACATAACCATATTACTTAATATAATCTTCTACTTAACTTCTAATGTCACGCCCAAACACCTAATTGATGTCAATGAGCATTACGTTCTAATACTTTGGTACGACATGTTACCATGTTATTGGTCCAGTCTGTTAGGAGCGGCATAGTTTTTTATGATTTTACTCATTCATATTTTTGAATATTTGTAGCATGTTGCCTATATTCAGATGTAAAGATAGGACTGTCATAGTTTAAATAGAGTCTAATGTATTCCTTGCTTCTATGTATAGCGAATGAATGCATTCTCAACGGAAATCGGTGTCCGAGTTTAATTAGCATTTTTTAAATTAAAACAGCGCAACTTGCTCTCTAGCGGAACAGCCGGCGCAGGACGTGGTTTTTTATATGAAAATTTCCTTGGGAACTTCCATTATGGGATCCTTGACAACCAGCTAGATTACATTACCAATATATTTTAGTATTAAGCTATAATACAAAAAGAAACGTTGATTTAGTATTTCGTTCACGGAGATCTCTTTTTGAGGGTTATACTCGCTCCGCGGTCTTGTGGTTAGAGACCCTGACTACCTACCAGAAGTCGTGGGTTCGATTCCCATCCAGTTGCAAAATTTGTTTGACGGGGACAGACCCTGACTACTTACAACACCAATTTGTTTTTGAAGACATTTGTTAGTTCTATGTCTGGGTGTAGTAGAAACGTCTATATTTATCAGCCGTCTATTCTATAAAACTTGGCCGTTCATCAAACACTTCCAAAAGCGGATGAGTGTGCGAACTCGGTCACGGTCACCGGTGGGGTGGACCGGGAACTGGGGCGCGCCCTCGCCGAGATATGGTGTCTCTAATGTCGCGACGTATTAACAAGTATGTTTCACTTTCCTATGTATTAAAGCGGTGATCCCTCGCATTACTATTTCCACCTAACGTTATATAGATAGTTTATTTACAAAAAGCTGCCTGTTCACGGGGAATTCGCCGAGCCATTTGTCGGAAACAAAACCTCTTTGTGTTTGTATATGCTAGCGACAAAAAATTACCGATATTTGATACGAGTTCTAAAATAGCTCTAGGGGTTAATTCCCTACACGGCGATCTGATACCAAATTAGGTGATTGAATGACTGTGTTATGGTAAACGGACAACTGATAAGCATACATACGATATAATATTTTCATTAATGTTTTTATTACACGCAGACTCAGAACAAACAAATGTGCTGATCACACAAATGTTTGTCCTGTGCGGAAATGAACCTACGACTTACGGTTTTGCAATCAGGGTACCTAACCGCTCGACCACAGTGCCAGGCTTATACATATATATATAATAAAAATGGCCATAAAATATATATATGTATATTAAATAAAACTAGGTCACGGTCGTGAATGGAACGAGTGGTTTTACCGCTAAAGGATTGAGAACTCTCCTTGGATCGGGGAGAGACCAAGGCCGCGATATCTTACTCGGACCTTGTGTAAACCAATATACACTTGAAGCTGCAGTTATAAAGAGCTCGGCGTCGCATTGCGAGAAGTAAATATACGAGAAGAACATTTTCCTAAGAATTTTGCGGAGCTTTTAAAGAAAGTGCTATTTCTATGGCGAATTCGAACAACGATTTTAAATTTATTGCTATTATTATTAGTGAGCATCGATGACAGTCGTTGCAACAGATTAAAAATATTAAATTGTAATACAGATAATTCGTACGATCCACACTCGGCTGCCATCTCATAATAAGCGAGGCTCGAATACAGCAGTGGACCAATTAAAAGTCGAAAAAAATACTATGTCATGTAATGGAGTTACACTTATTTGTGTCAAAAAAAAAATATATTAATCGGTAACAAGCGGATAGTTGAGTTTCATTTGAATTGAAATTCATCGTGTACACGCTTCCTTACGCCAGTAATAAATTTTGTATAGAATAAATTGTTATACTGTTAAAATAACTGCAATATGACGTTCGCTATTTGGCAGGATGTGGCTTGCAAACTCGAACGGGTCTCGTTCTTATTGTACGACCGTGCGCCTAATGCTACGTTCACACCTGTCATATATGTTGTATGCGGCAGACGGGGAGCACATGCACACGTGATAACCCAAACGCTACCGTTGTCTACGCGTAATATATGTATTAAAAGCAAGCGAGTCTATGATGAGAGCGATGATCGTAGACGAAGAACTTCAAGTTTGCAGGAATAGAGATATTTGGCAATCAGTGCTTTCTGCCTACGCCGTTAGGGACCTGGCGCGATGGTATACCTAATGGCGTTCTTTCTATAAGACGTACGATCGCTTGCAATTTGTTAATAGTCACCGCTTATCTATAAGTTATAAGTTATTAAGTATTTACAATAGTTCCTACATAAGCATTAACACTATTATTCGTAATATTCTGTTGTCTGTCATTCGTTGTGAGCGGGTGTCTATGCCGCGAGTTCGTAGGGAAAAAAAGCGAGGAATTCAATTGCAAAACTGCCTCGCACTAATTCCGATTCCGATCAGATTAAAAACGAACTTGCGAAACATACGACGGAGCGCCTGCATGCTTCGCGGGCCGGCTACAAGTGGCTCTACGACGCTAGAATGTTCACGGGTTGTGAAAAAACAAATTGTTTCGGTGCAATCCTTTACCATCTGCGCTTCGTATCATATTCATGGAACTTATGTAATTAATGCATGATTGATGTATGTATAAACATATATGTAAATGTGTGGGTGCTGTTACAATTACATATAATGTATTAGCATTTGTGCGCGACTTCGTCAGCGTGGAATAGTGTCTATTGCAATAAAAGTATCCTAGGACTTTAAAATGCTGCCCAAAGTGACTGTTCCATGCGGACGAAGTCGCAGACAAAAGCTAAAAATATATTTTTTTTCTTAAAAAGTATCCTATGTTACTTCTAATTAATACCTCCTAGAATATGTGAACAAAGTTTCATGATGATCAGTTCAGTAGTATTAGCGTGAAAGCGTAACATACAAACTTACATTCACATTTATAATATTAGTAGGGATGTATTCGTGTCTGAACGTGACTTAAAATGAAATTCAACGTAACTAAATTTAAAATGAGAGTATTATTTCACAATGTAAATTCATTTTAAAACACTCATTTCATTGATTACTTGGAACAAATGGATTTCTTATGTGTGATTTATTTGTTGTGTTTGCGTAGCTTAAAGGACTACGACTTCAGTTAGTTTAAATAAAAAAAAAACCATATATTTTTCTGAAATCAAATTTCTTGACTAACACTTATCTAAAACACCACATAAAACCATTTAAAAATCATTATAAACAATTAGTTATGATTATCAAAACCGGATTGTAAGAATTTTCTATCTATCTCTACTTCGGAACAAAGAAATTATGTGTTTTTCTTAAACTCGTGACATTATGGAAAATTCCATCTATCTACATCTCTATTTGTGTATTCATGTTAATCTCCGAAACGCTTTCTATACGAACGTGACGCTATTTTGATTGACATGTAGATGATTGCTCAGAGAGTGATTTGGGTCAAAGTCGAAGAGGCGATTTATTTAAAGGTAGGTATGCCAACGGAAACAATGTCCATACATAAACTCCGACTTAAATAAATACGAGATAATCGTTCCGGTTATCTCTTCAAATAACACAAATACAGTTTGGATTCCAAGCAATCCAATCGTAAGATAAATTTAGGGAGTTTAGTTTTCTTAGAAGAAAAAGAAGTGAAATTTTCAGTTTTTAAACAAAGTACACGCGAGATAGATTGTTCCCTGTCCGAAGTGGCTGAATATTTTCTCTGAATATCTCGGCGAATTGATGTCAACACATTTAGGTAATATTGAGATTAATAATAGTTGATAGTGCTGCTATATAAATTTAATTTTAAATACCACTAGCGGCTGCAATGTATCAAATCTAAAATTGTTTACCATTCTTCTTCAATCGAATTAATTGTTTATACTATTTTTATGAACAATAAATTTAGTCGGGAATTTTTACGGCATGCTTTCGACCAGACACATTAAGCGACAGCGTAATAATATATACACTTATACAAATTTGTAAAGTAGAAAGTACGACATTTTATGTATACAAAAAATTAAATATTTACGAGTGATTTTTTAATTTAACAATTATATCGCGTTTCTCTTTCAACGATACTAAAAAAAAATCGTAAGGTAAAATTTAGTAGTATAGATTTATTTTACGCAATGATTCTATCGCAGTTTGAACGTTACACTACGCATTCATATTACGAAACGCATCTACAAGTACAAGTTGCATATGTCATAATAAATCTACATACTATGAAACGTACCGTACCGTGTAGTAAACTAGACGACCCGTGCCGAGTTACAAATAACTTCTACGCTGTTCGAGTGAACGATAAATATATTGTCGGTCATCTATGTGTACCTTTTTATTTTTCCCTAATGTTGATTCATCTCTGGACGCGCGTTGTCGCGGAGAATGATCGGTGCGTGTATTACAAATAGTGCGAATGACCGTAACGCCGCTCTGCGACAGATTTAACGTGAAAAACATATCAACTGTGAGATTACATTTCATAATGATACGTCATATACACAGCAACTGTAGTAGTCTAAGAGATCGCTTTGTTAATATACTTGCGTGCAAAAAAAACTATCAGCTCCATCAAAAGCAATCTGTCGTATCGTGTGATGTACGTGACATTGTGAGTTTCAATAATATTCAATCTTTAAATATTAAAAACCTTTCTGAGAGAGTAGAATATGAAAGCGTGCTATGAAAGCGCCTAGCAGCTGTAGGGACCTCCCAACAAGTTGTTATTCGATGCTTGTTTGCACTCCGTTACAATAATAAGAATAATAGAGTTACGAGTAACGGATATCGGTTTCGATATGTAAATCACACAGAGCAACATAAAGCTCAACCGCCGCTGGGGCCGCGCGACCGCAGGAGACAATCGGAAACTTTCAACAGAACACCGACCGGGCGGTTCGCTGACGGCCGCGAGAAAAATTTCCTCAAACATTTTCACCTTCGAGATACCTCACCGCATATAAATATTATTCGACCGAGTGCGCCACCGGGCTCGCCTCGCGTTTATTTAGTCGTGAAGATAAATAAACAGAGGTGCAATAAATAGCGTTCAATACTTAGATACGATCGAAGCGAAGTACGCGCCATACCTCCTCCACCTCCAGATGCATATTATAATTCATTAAAGTAAATAAAATTTGAATTTCGAACACTTCGATGGTCGTTTACCTTACGGCGGAGTACCTGTATATGCATAAGTAATATGTGCTCAAAAAGGCTAGCAACAGTGATATGCGGAACAAAGAATTACGGTTTCAGTTACTTTTTTTTGGATTGCAATTAGGTACTCGTACATACAAATAGTAGTTACTGTGAATTTAAGATGTTGTGTGCTTAATTTTTTGAAAACTAACACAAAGTTGAAACGTCCAGTCTTCCAAAGTATTTCTTTTATACACTTAAGACTGCGCAGGGCGTTGATGCTTAGAAAGAGGGTTTCATTATATTTGAATTCTAAGGAAACGCCTACGCTCTGGTGCCATCGAACGGACTTTAAAATTACTACCTTAAATCGGTATCCTGATAAATCTATATATCGTCGCAGATCCTAAGCTAATGAAGCTAGAAAAAAGAAATTTAACAATGAATTCCTTTTATGACGTAGGCTACTAAGGAAGCATTATTTGATATTATGCTCTAAAGGGGGTAAAATATGGATTGAATTTTTTTTGAAAACAAGTGTTTTACTTTCGGGCAAAAATGTATCTTTAGGGATTGCGAAATTTTAAGTGTATAAGTTTTTCTATACCTTCCGAGCATACATTGCATTGGAGGACAGCTTGTCGTAAATAAAATAAATAAAAGCCATTGACGATATAAAGTGCGCTGTATGACCTACGCGGGTATCGTAGACGAGATCGGGTCATTGTCCTCGAAGTATCGATGTGGGATTTTCCTCGGAAAACACTAAATATTGCCCGCGTGAGACGAATTTCTGACGCGTAGTTAATATATAAACAAAATTATGAAACCGTCCAATAAGTATCGATTATAAAAATAACAGTAGCTACGTATCTATTAATTATATTACGGATTTTGAAATGAAAATGGACAATACAAAAGGAAATTAATTGATGAGTGATTGGCCGAATGACATCTTTTCGAATGTTTCAAAATATTCTACTACAAAAAGAATTACGAGTACGTAAGAGTGTAGAAATTATATAGAGTCAATATCGAAAATGTAACACAGCTGAGCGTGGTTCTTTCCCTCATGTCGTGAAATCTCAACTCAATGATTATTTGTTAATTCGACTAGATATTGTGAAAACAATATTATTCTCTATGTAAATAGTTTTTTGACAGTACAACAATTTTCAGGTTGTAGGCGAAGCACTTACGCTGACGCAAATCCATCGGAGATTGCGCTAAAACCTTCTAACAATTTCTAGGGAAAATTCGCACTAAATATGTACGTAGGCGTAGAATCTATCGTCTCGTTAGGGAATGCCCTGTATCGAAATGTTAACGAACTCTCATTTTCAGATGATTCAATATAGGTACGTATAACTATGATGATGCCGGTGCGAATAACCTTATCAATTTACGCGATTCTTTGTAGGCATACGCCCGCGGGAACGTGCTTGATCTTCCTAATAAAATATCGTTTACATTAAATTTGAATTCGCAGTAACCGGTGTTATACAAACATGTTCATAAACTGACTAATACTACACTGAACACTTTTCCACCTTTCATGTCAGTAAGCGCCGTGCGCTCAATGGCGTTTGTCGATCGAAAAATATATCTCGCATTGGAAATATATTACGCATTTATCCTTTAACACATCCGGCAATCGCTTCGGGCACTGAAAACTATCTATTGCTAATAGTAGTAAGTGTTAGAATTAGATTCGAAGTCTTCCCAGATGTAATGTGAAAATAATGTTCCCATATTATGGACTGTATTCGTAATAACGTAACATCACGCTTGTAATCCCCTAAGGGGTAGGCAGAGGAGTCTAGTACATCCCCACATTTCACCAGTTACGTTTAAGTTCCACAATGGAATAGGCGGTGAGCCTATTGCCATGCACCGG
>DWDX01004973.1:0-11035 GCA_018245675.1 Agara michaeli | reverse complement strand
GGGGGCGTTAAATATTTAAAAAATTCGTATCATACGCCCAGCAAAGCGGGCGGGTAACGGCTAGTTATACATATAGACCTTCAATCACTCTATCTATTTAAAAAATCCGCATCAAAATCCGTTGCGTAGTTTTAAAGATCTAAGCATACATAGGCACATAGGGACAGAGAAAGCGACTTCGTTTTATATTATGTAGTGACGAGTACGTACATACTATTTCTTTGAGAACTACATCAGTTCATATTAAAAATAAATTATTAGGTAACCTTGGGGTCAAACGAAGATTATAACTATTGTTATGTAACTTAATTGGTATTTTTCGGGACGTGATTGAATTTTTATTTACGTTTTATGGTCGACTGAACGTCAATCCGGATTATGCCGGAAGGTGTGAAAACAAGCTACATACATAGTATTAATAAAAACGAAATGCAATCAAATTTTATGGAATATTAATCTCGTGTGGCATGCTGGCGCAATAGCATCCCGTACTTACTGACGATACGGTAAACCTGGAAACATACATTGTCATTGAAGTTATAATATGATATTCTGTAAACAATAATGTACTTTATGATATTGTCACGTTTTCGGGTAATATTCCTAGACGACCCCAGAATTCATTAATGAATCGAGGAATATGTTAAAGGAGTTAAATATTATGGTGTATATTGGATACAGATGCGTATATTCTCAACTCTAAGGCGCGGTAATTAAATAAATACATTCAGAACTCACACACTGCTATCTGATTCACATAAATGCTTTATGCAGTTATGGTTCATACCTAGTCAATAATATCTACATTGGATGTAAAGATTGAGTTAGTAATTTAAACCAATATTATTTTAATAGTAGATAAAATATATTTATATATAATCTGAGAAAGAAGTGTTACAAATTTACATAGTGCTTTACATAATGACATATAAACGCACGGAACTTAGTTACGTACGGGTATATGCATAGAACTTCTTTTTATTCCGTTAATTTAAATTTGAGTACCTACTATAACAAAAATATTCGTATACCAAATTCATGCGATTTCGTTATTAAATGAATAATTTATGAGACCGGACTAGAACTACATCGTACGAATATTCTTGGAGAGTTACAAAGAATGAGAAAATTTGAAGCTTATATACCCAGGGGTAGCGAACGTGTAGTCAGTACTGGAGTAGGAACAGTATATTTTTCGATACGTTCATACTATAGATACCCACATTGCGCATTGATAAATAGGTAACTAGATAAAAGTTTCCGTTAGACACCGTCTCTTCATTCTAATGGTGATAAAGAGCATACATGTAACGCTGTCCTAACTAGCTAAGTGGATAATTTACGAACAAACGCCCCATTACAAAGTTTTGCTTTATTTATTGGTCTTGCTCGTTGTGAACTGAATGTAAGTTTCGGAAACTTCACAACGATGAATTCTTCTTTAACTTGTGTACCTATTCTTGATACTTGTTGAACTCTGACGGCTGGTGGAATACTCCTTTATACGTCCCAATATTGGGCATTGTGGCGTATTTTACAACGCTGCTCTACATTATTTTAAGGCTTACGACGAGACTAACAATCGTCATCTAACGATATCAACTGAGATTGACTCCTTAACGTGTTGTCCGAGGCTGGGACACACTTGTGGAAATTTGCGCCAAACAATCAACCTTTATACCGCTTACAGATAGATCACGCGCAATTTACAAGCGTGACCAACGTCCACGACTTGTATATGGTAATTCTGAATGTCAATTATTTTAATTTCTACCACACCATGCGCCCTTTCCGATAGAACATTCCTCGTTTTTTTGAAACAAAGGAGTGTATTCTTCGTATTGACAAATTTTAAATATCAACGTTTGTCAATTCGTCAATCCCGGCGATCCAGTCGCTAGTTAACCTTAAATGCTGGAGCAAAGATTATGGGTTCAATTCCCACCCAGGACAGATATTTGTGAGATAAACACAGATATTTGTTCTGTTTCTGCGTGCTATATTATCTACATATGTATGTATTTAGAAATTCATATACGTAGGTATTTAATAGGGTATCTCGTTCCAATAGCACTGGCTCTGGATTTTTTGGAATGCAAATGCCCGTGTGTGAAATCATCCTAAGATATTATCATTAGAAATGAAAAGCAATAAGTTTGCCACAGACTTGTCATAAGTAATTGTAATACAATAGTAACATACAAGTCTCGTCATTACGCTAACATAAAGTCGACTAAACTTGTGTTGGCAACGATATGATGCAAAGTATCAACCACGTGCATACGACTTCCTTGAACTTCTTTGAACAGCGCTCTATTCTTTTCAAAGTCTTCATTTTTATGTCGCCGCAAAACTTGAAGCGTGTCTCCGCATTTTCCAGCCACAGTTTTAAAACTGTGAATTCTAGCGAATAATTTTATATATTCAGAGTCTTACGAGATTTATTCAATACGAAACAACATAAGGAACCGGAAGACGGAAAAGTGACAAGATGGCAACTGAAACACTTTTACATTTCACCTTTGCACGCTAACTGGGGTTGGGTCTAGTAAGTTATTATTTTAATTAGGTACTATCTGTGATTTAAGTACTAATAAACATATCCCTTATAATAACTTATCTCTTATATCAATGAACATCCTTTAATTCTTCACATCCTCTAATAAGATAAACAAATAAATGAATAATACATATACGGATACGAATGTCACACCATGAAACAGAAGCAAAACTGACTTTTACAGGAAATTGAAAAATTGTACAGTAATTGTACTTGGGTGTAATGTGAAACTTTAGTTACCGACCCTATTCGGACTGCTCCAAGCGTTGGAAACGAACGAACGAATAATGTTTCCATAGAGCTGATTTAGTGTCGTGTTGCGTACAAAAGTATATTCGTGCCGTGCCGTAATACCTGGCACATTTCAGTGAAATACTGATAGCGGTAACTTGATCGCGAGCCCCATTGTCGACCCCTTTCGACCCACGTCAGGGCTTTGAAGCACCATGACAGTAACATTATTAACAGGTGGAATGAACAAAATATGTACCTCGATGCGAGAGAGAAAATCAAAAAAAGATATAAACTATTATTTCTTTCGAAAGTCGTAGGTCGCTTTAGAAGTGGACGCAGAAATGTTACCCGTTGCCGAACACATTGGAATATGTTATTGTGAGTCCTTTTGACCCTTATCAAGTTTGTAACATTTGATACTACATTAACAACACGTGCAGCTCGCTCGGTGTAAGGTGTTCATGATGATATAATAGCTTGTACCTCGATAAACTATCCCTTTCTTTTATATATAAAGAAAATGAGAAGGGTTGTTTCAATAGGTTTTGTATTTTATTGTCCTTTCAGTATATTACATGAAAATCTTTCTACTTGTAGGACAGAATGCATTTAATTTTTATTATTGCTTAGATTTTACGACTTATTTTCTAATACGAAAAAGTTGGTAGGTAATGATAGTCCTTGAATAGTATTCTAGAAGGCGTCTACAGTTCTCAACATGTCTGTAAGCTATTCTATAAACCAGAGACACTTTAGGACGGACAGTCTGAATCACGCATAAATAATAGATAATATATTGAGCCAGCAGCAAGTTCTTCTCTTTGCATGTTTCCAGCAGCAACGATTTAGTGAAACGCTTCGACCAATTCAGAATAGTGTCTACGGGATAAACATGGAAGCCCACAAACACCTATATAGAACGGTTCGAGAAAAATCCTTCATTTACTGAAAAAAAAGTCAATATTTTCATTGACAGTGCATATAATCGCTTGATTATTTGACGTTTGATTTTATTTCTATAATTAGCTATAACATATGCAGGTGCTTTTTGAAGGCTTGTGTTCCCATCGTTGTTTTCGTATAAAGTATTCGTAGCTGAAAGCGTGTTTTCGAAGAGGGAAACTTATACGGTGAAAGTTCGACCTCTTCGCTGTAGCAATAATGTGTTGGCATCTTAAGTTTGCTTGATATCTGCTTGTAGCAAATTTTTGATGTGCCTTGTTACTCGAGGGCTTAAAAACCGTGGCGTTTTTTTCATGTTATTTTTGCAACGTTGGTATGCACCGGTTCGTAACATAACTAACGGAGGTTTACCAACGTTATTATTTCGTTACTCGTATATTCAATTGCTCGCAGTTATGCAAGGCTTCGCCCGGGTGGTTCAAAGAATTTTTTTTTTCATACGTCATAACGTTACTGCGTTCATAACGCTACCTAAATATTTGGTTAAAACATAAAAGAATTCATTACGATTTGGATTTATCAATATTTTTTTCTTTAAAAATCTGTCGAAAATTTTAAAACAATTCTGACACTTTCAATATTGTAAAGGTTAGTAGTATATGTAAAAGTTTAAAAACTATAAAAACGTCCACATACATTTCTGTGAATGTCCAAAGAAAGCAAAAAAAACGTTCTGCCGTTTTAATAGCCGCAAAGTTAAACGTCGTTAGAGCTTCAAGGCAAACTCTTTCGAATTCCCTAAGCTGGCACAAAGGAAATTCTTAAACAAAACTGTCAACTTTCGTTTCAGTGATTTAGTTACGTCTTTGTGGTCGCAGTGAAATATAAATAGTTCATCTCCGGCATTGTTGCAGAACGGACGAGCGGCCATCTTCCGTCACTTGCGGTGAGCTTCATACAACTACTTTTCAAGTGCCCCACAAGGAATTAAGTGATGAACTTGCTTACTCAGAGTTTTCGAAATAAAAGACGACACTAAAAGCGTCTAGACCCCGCAATACACTTTTTTGTGCAACAAAATAATGCGATAGTTGAAGACAAATTTTATAAAGTCTACTTGGAGAAAAATGAAAACAAAGTTTAGGACGTAAATATGTTACAGATAATTCATAGAAATCCGTAAATATATTTTATCTGTCCAGTCAATTTACTCTATTCAAGGAGTCATCATTTAATCGATCACGCACTCTCCAATTGATATGACCCGAGCTATTATTTTGAGTCTACTTTTTCGGGAACTGCTCGCTAAGCGACAAAGCTGGCCATTGAAAAAGTTATCAGTTATTTTTTTACGAATTTTACAATGATTCTTAAGTACTGTTCTTGTCTCATATTTTATTCAAAGTACCTAATAATATATAATTACCTAATAATATATTTTAAATAAGAATATTATAAATGATAAGTACGGTGAAGTAATTTATAAAATACATATTTATTTATGAAACATTAAAACACCAGACCTCTCATAATAAATCACCGATATTTAAATTGATAACCAAAACCCCAAGAACAAAAGTTTCAATTCAATCTTGCTTCTGTGAGTTTCAAAAACAATAAAGTCATCTGGTGATTTCCCGTTGGCGACGCCAATAAATCAAATTCCTTCCATCGCAAAGTTTCATCTCAGAACGACCCCATTGACTAAGTTATGACTGCTATCGATGTTTCAACCCTGCTCGGAGTATTTGACGAGTCATTCTTGGACCTAAGATATACGAGTATGCTGACGTAAAGACGAAATAATCGAAGTAACCCTCAAAGTGGAAGTTTATAACCATTAATTAAATATATCCAACAAGTAAAATTAAAATATAAACAGATTTTCTTTGAGCTTTACCCAGACAGTCAAACGCACACACATCTATTACAAACCTCTTGAGATTTTTTGTAAATCTAGATCAAGGCTGTCTTTTAGAGTCCCATAATATTTTACAATTTCTTAACATTGGTTTGGAAATGGGGAAATGGCTTAACATGGGTAGCAAACGCAACTGAATATTGAAAATATTTTATTTTATCATACTTTTGTAAATAAATTAGCAAACGAACAAACAGTAATCTCAACTGACCAATGCCAGAATGCAAACGACTTTGTAACTAAAGTGATATAAATAATATTAAGTTTTTATTATCGTTATGATACATATTAATAGTTCCGTTGTAATACAACTGTTGCAATTTAACAGACTACACTATTTATTATGTTTTTCTTGTCGAACTTATTAGCATTTCCCTAAGCAATATTACATTATATATATATAGTCACCACTTAAGATCAAGTGATTTACCATTTTCTTTCTCTTCATTTTAATACACCAAACAAGATTGTTAATCGTAGCAGAGAATCTCTTCGGCTTACAAAACGTCCATTACCAAATACAGCGGCCGGCCTTCGAACAAACTCGATTCGATCAAACTTCCTGTCCTTATCTTCAGCCACATACTCGTACCAAAGCCGGTTTCCACTAAGCTGTTAGTTAGGTCCAACGAAAATTTAGTAGAGTTGAGAGTAAGCGAATCAAGACAATCCATTTTGTTTTGTTAATCCATTTGTATTAAGTTATTCACGAGTGCTCAAATATTCCTTGCTATGACGGTGAAGGAAACCTACACAGCATAGAGTTCTTTATAATGTTATCTGAGGTGTGCAGACTGGCTAGTCGGATTTAGCCCGCATGGTAGACTATGGCCAAAAACCTTCTCATTATAACTCTATAGCAGTATCCAGTAGTGGAACAGTGAAGGGGTTTAAATAAAAGAAACTTTTAAGGAACGCGACAAATGGATTGACCCTTGTAGCACTCCACCGCAAAAGATGCTCGTAACGGCGCGTGTAGAGAATCTATCTACAATTACTATTTAATTAGTTCTCACTACATATATTGAATGTACAAATTTAAACGAATATTATTTTTAAAAAAATAACAAGAACTCACATTGAAAGTTTCATATCTAACCGTTTGAAATGAAACAGTTCTAGTTTTTATATCATAGCCAAGATGGACAATACCATCCATATTTTTCTAATAATGTATCCCATATCCGTTCGGTGGCTTTACTTAATAAATAACTGGAAATAATAAAACCGTGTGCTCCCAACCGGAAATTTCCGATTCGGCGGACTGAAGTCTCTAAGCGAAACGATTTTAATTATTTTTCGACGATTCAAATCGAGCATTCAATAAGATACTATATCTGAGGAAAGTCAATTTAGCGTGTTCCTAGCGTAAGCCTCTTTAGTAGGTATTCGACTTTTACTCGAACCCTTTTTTGTCAGATCAATAATATTGAATCGGGTCCGGATGCTTGGCAACATTTTCTTCCGCTATATATTTGATCCAAATAAAAATAACACACTTCCTGCATTTATTATAAATACAATTGCAATAAAATACGTATGTAAATAATCGCTTAACAACAATACTCAATACAACGCAACATGTGATATTATTATCATATTATTTTTTATTTACAAAAATCTCATGAATATTTCTTTATTAATATTGATGTAAAAAAAACGGGACTTACACATGTCAACAGATTAACATGCTTCAATATCATCCTCATCACATATATCAAGCTACGTAATGTAATAATTTAATCAGTTAAATTACTTAGATTTTAGTTTATTATTTGTTTGTATAAGATTTATAGGGGTGACATAGCACTGCGTGACAAAACCCCTTTTCCTTAAAAAAAAAATTGATGTAAGAAGTTACCATTTTACTATTAATAATGTTGTTCTTATAATATACCGACGTCGCTTGAAAATAAATGTACGTGTTGTAATTGAAGGTTGTATTTTATTTAAATTGTAATTATATTTATGGCGGGTTGAGCGAATGGACAGGCCGTAAAGCAATTTGGTTTTATTGTACACATGCGTCCCTCTAAGTAAACGAGGCAATCAACTCATTCATTCATTATCCGGCCGTTACTCGCTTTCCTGATTCAAATGTTCGTTTCCATTTTATAGTAGATGAATGAATAATTTGCAATTAACTTTTTAACAAAGACCAATACAAAAAATAATAGTAACATAAGTAATATTTCAAACTGCAATTTTGCAATTATTTGCTCTTCCCTTTAATGTTCTCAAAAAAAATTTGTTTAAGTAATTATTATTTATCAATTTTCTTATAATTTTTAAGTCGGGACCGGTGTTCAGTTTATGATTAATAGTACTAAATATTACTTCCGATGTTGTGTTTCATAAGAGTAATGTTGGTTCATTAACAGGTATTTTTAATTTTGTTGCAAAAATCTTATTCTTTGTCAAATATAACATAGAACAGTTTCAGAGTGTATGCAAACTGGTCAAACTTATTGCTCGATATTGATATAATATGTGGGTTACGAAAACCGAAGCGGTAAGCATCCCGATAGACTTAACATTTTCAATCTGAATGTATTGCTTTGCGATTGAGCACATGCTTTACGAACAGGTAAAAGGGAGACCATTTTTTTAGAATTTGGAATTGACTACTATTTGATTACAATCTCGCCTGATGTAAAGCGATGATGTGGCCTACAATGTAGCAGACTTGCGTACTACAAGTCTGTTCATTCCACGATTGAAAACTCCTAGGTTATTATTTTCGTAAAAACAGTTGCAGGTAAACAATTCTACTCCTCGGCTGACCGAATCGGGAACGTCGAAGAAAACCGCTTTGTTTAGAATTTAAAAGCTGCAGGTATGAGGTTGTGAAGCTCGAGTGCACTCTGCCCAAAATGTGTCCTATAAAATACAGTTATACAAATTACGTTGGTTTGACATTGACAAACATTGCGGTCATATAATAAAAGTGAAAGCTGTGTAAACCAGTAGTTTGCGTGATAAAATTAGGAAGCACATCCAAAATCTATCAGCCGTTTGTTATTTCAAAAAAACAAACTCGACTTTTCGGCAATACGTCTGTTTATGCTTAGTGTTCTGTGCAGGTACGTCGTAAAAAGCTAAGCGGTATTAAGCGTCAATGCTGCGGAATTTTAAAATGTGTTTTTCGAAACAGTTCTGTGTTTTATTTACTTCATCCGTTATTTTCCAACGTTTTATACGCTTACCTTGTAATTGGGTAACCGTGACTTGAATTTAACTGTATTCGTATTTGATTTGGACGAAAAAAAATGTTTTTGGTATTCAGTTAATACGAACATTAAAATATTTATGCAGCAAAGTTTTAGTTGTATTATATAAAATGCACAAGTCTCTCGTATAAAATATGATATACTTCATTTATGATTTAATTCCTATAACTCAGAATGATTGCTTGTTGCAAGATGTAACTGATTATAATTTGTAATAAATTGTTACAATAAAATGCATATAGCTGTATGTTTCCAGTATAAAAAGTAGCTTAGGTCATTGACCGCCAACCTGTTTTTATGGGAAATTTCAAAAAAAACAAACACAATACATATATTTTACATCAATATATCACACACATTCAAACAAATAAATCTATAAACACCAAAATTTATATTATCAGTAGAAAGATCTCTGTGTGGCAACTCGATCGTGTTTCTGCTCGTTCGTTGGCTTAATCCATCATTATATAAATTGACTATTAAAGTCACATGCAAATACTCAGATGATACATATTTTCTAATATAACGAGATGTATGTACATACAAGGATGAGACGAGTATATCAATTATCCTTATATTATATTCATCATTTACGTAATAAGTTATAAAGTACAAATTTTTATGTGTATAATAATTAATTATGAATATGCCCATCATTGCTGGCTAAAAGCAGAAATATGCAGCATAAAATCCTTTTCAATCAACCCCACATACATTAATAAAATATGACAATTCGAATCACTCCATGTTGTTGCGATAAAAATGACCGCGTTACGTTTTATTTGCCGTGTAATATTCCAGTGCGTCTAAAAAATCATCAATCAAGCTTCAGTTTGGCTGCGACCCAACTTCCATACTGGTAGTGTTCCATCACAATAGATATATAACGCATTCGCATCGCCATTTTTACTATCTTATATTCGACTTTCAGTTTTAGTGAGATCAGTTACAAAAGGGTTGTTTTCTTAGCCTAAGTTAGATTGCTTTGTTGTCTAATAAGCATGCCGTATACAAGCTTGTAAACGAAGCAATGGTTACGACGACAAGTTTGAAATGCTACATCAAATCGCGGCCACTGATATTACACATCATATCAGACGTCACATAGTAGCCACTAAATATATAACATGGTAATGAAATATTATCTTCTTTTCATTCGTTAATCTTTGACAGTAAAACATGTCCCAAATTCCCTCATTTGTATTTAGAGAAAGAGTTTCTGATCGTAAATCATGACGTTTTAATAAATGACTCTATCCACTTTTTACAAATCCCCAAGTTGCTGTACCGAGATTTAAAACCAACTAAAGTTATTCGTGTCCATGCGATTTCAATAAATCAGCGCCGGCGATAGCTAATAATTGATTACCAAAGTTTCCTATTGAAATGAAGTTATGATATTTTCAAAATTACTCGAATAAGTGCTTACTTACATAAAATCTAATTATACATAAACTTATATAACATCAAAGTAGAATACGTTTGATTTGCTTTTAAGGAATTTTGTAGTTAAGTTATTCGAACATAGAACCTTTTGAGGTCTCTTAATCGAACAATCCACTGATCTACCTCAGATGTCTATAGACTTATTTGAGACAGGTTATATAAGAAGAAATGATGTTAACATTAATTTCATATATCGTAAACAATGTTATCTGTCAAGTTAAGCAATATAGAACATGGTTGGCCGTTAAATAGTTAGCCAATTACAGTAAATTATCGGGAATTTGCAAACAAAGTTGTCGATTTCAATTGTGATTAATTTTGATAAGGAAATAGTCTGAATCCTAGGGAAGGACGGGGGCTATGCCTTATAAAAATCATAATAAATTATTGCCATCATTTCTGTTACGACTTATAAATACAACCATATGAGTGTACCTACTACCGCGCAGTAAAATGCGAAATGTTTTTCGAACAGCTAGCCATGTGTGGCTTGCTCATGTGTATCCAATACAACGAAAATGTTTATTCATCTTATTTTCAAACCATTATTTACCATCAACACAATAAAAGTAAACAATGGGTCTTAAATTAATCTTGCTTAAATAACATGAATATGAATGATTTTTCTGATTGATTAAATCACTACATAGTGTAAAACAAAGTCGCTTTCCGCTCTCTGTCCCTATCTATGCTTAGATCTTTAAAACTACGCAACGGATTTTGATGCAGTTTTTTTTAAAT
>DWDX01004972.1:0-11038 GCA_018245675.1 Agara michaeli | reverse complement strand
AAATTAGAAAAATCCAACAGTACCCAACCCGGGATTTGAACCCGGGACCTCCCGATCGGCAGTCGCGCTAGCAACCGGTCGACCAACGAGGCAGTCAAACTTTCAATTACTATAAGTAAATTATTTTATTTTTTACTGTCACTGAAGTCAGAAGCCGACTGTTACCTGCACTTACTTTATCCCAGTTAAATATTTTAAATTTAGCACGATAATGTTATTAACAAAGGTCAATTGTGCAGCTTAACACGGAAATTGTATATAATCTGACAAATAAAATATTGTAGATTGGCTTTAAACAATAATGTCAAAAGACATATAGAAAGTGTATTACTTCGATAAATAATCGTTTTAAATTTAACGTAACAAGCAGGAAACTGCAATAAAGTAACAGAAAGTCAGATATACAATTTTAATAACTAAATAACATTGCAACGACTAGTAGTAATCTTTCGTTAAGAAGTAATAAGTAACGTTAAAAAAATGTAAAATTAGTACAAATATTAGCGGCAACAAATATTGCTGCAATTAAACAACATAAGTATTTAAAGCACACAATTAACGCCAACGATATTGTGTTGTGTCGCGCCTTAAGGAGAGAATTCAATGATTCTTTTAAAAATTGTGTACATTTCGGTATCTTAAAATTTATTTAAAATTGCCGCTTGCAAGTTGATTGTTAAATAAAGTACATATGTAATTGTATTCAAAAAAACAAAATTGTAATATGAAACTTATCACTTTTTTTTTAAATTGCAAAATAGTCTTGCGCTCAACTACGAACTCACCTGATAGTAAGTCATTGAATTAAGGAGACCTTGTTACTTTGTGCGTTAATTGTGGTGCTGAAGCCGACGTCGAAGAATAATTTACAATTACCTAAGTCAAGTTACGTCAAGAGTACTATGAATTACTTGCAGCAGTGCAGTCAGTTTAAAGCTATTTTGATCGACCTCAGATAGAAACTCAGGCCTGTTTCAAGTCGGATATAGTCCACAGGGTGCAATGACCTTACATGACCACGTCGCTTGAATAGTTGTTTAATACTTTTTATATAAAAAATATTTCCCACCATGAAAATACTTCGCACCACAAAACCATATATGGTTTCGTCTGTGTGTATCAGTGAGCCAAGTAGTTACGATACATGCATGCATGATATACCAATATGTATATTTAAAGGTGCAAAGGTAATTACGCGTGTGAATAGATGCACAAACCGGACGAAGGCTGGAGAGCGGATTGGAATCATATTATGAATATTTAGACCTTTACACGCCAACCTCCAACTGTACTCTAAAACTAAGTACATCATAAACGTAAAGAATTAACATAACATTAAATATAGAATAGCTTTTTTTTCAAAATTACAGTTATTAAAGACAGATCAAATCTTTATCAAACCTGATGTTTAATTATTTGAAAATGGTTAAAAAATTGAATCAGGTTCCATTAGTTGAGTCAAGTTCAGTTAATTAGACAATATTCAATTAATTATAACAGTTTCAATCAGTTAAATGAGTTGCAATTTATTGAACGTTTGAAGTTAATTGCATGAAATTGATACAATAGTTGGCACTCTCGAATGATATCTCGAAATTTAAAATCTTCTAATACCCTCTTTTTTTTAAAAGATTTTTGTTTACCAAATAAATAAATCAATATATTTCTTACCATTAACAATCTTTTTATTTTAAATATTTTCTTTATTCAATTTTAAATGTTCTAGTTTAATCCATTAAACAACACCATAACTATACATAAAATAGAAGAGTCGTAATGCAATCCATGTTAAGACTTCTATTTTAATTATGAGTTTCTCCATATAATCTGCTAAGCACGATAAAATCATCCAAGCTGGATAGAAATGAATGTAAATTCTCGCAACCAGGGTGGAGGCTTATAAGTTTTATCATATAATACCTGGAGTCTGCACGCTCTCCTCGACATTCGCGTACTCCACTCGTAATATAGCCGTAACATTCTGCAAGCAGCATTTTTATAGCGAGTCTCATTAAAGTTCCGTCACCTCATTAGGAAATCCGTGCTGGAATCGAGCAGTGAGTGAGACGTGTCCGGTCCCCGCGTTCGTTCGCATATTAAATACCCTAACACATCGCCGGCTTGTGAAAAGTGCAAAATGTTCCAACGGCATTTCCTTTGCATCCTCGTGCTCGTCATGAGCTGGATAGCTGACACGAAGACGGTCAACTACCAGGCGACGGTCGGCGGATATGGAGGCAAATCAGGTAACTATACTTGAAACTTGCAATACCTACTCATTCGTATATCTTACTTACTACCTAGCAATATAATTTTTCTGTTTCTTAATTATGTTGACCTTCAAGTGATTATATATTTTACTATCTGTTCTAAATAAACAGTTATGATGCTGTGCTTGATAATAAAATTGTATAACTGGTGATAACATATTTAAATAGAATGTTTTTTTTTATAAGCATGCTTTTTCTCAAGTGCATATTATAATCAACAATATCATAGAAGATGCTTTTTTTTTTTTTTTTTTTTTCGTTGGGAAATGCTTTAACATGATATCATTTAAGTGGTTTTAGTCTAATTAAGTACCAAAAAAATTATGTACACACTTTTTATTTAATGAACATTATTTTTTATTTCATGTACATTTTTTTTCTCTGACCTTAAATTAATTTGTTACCCAATGCGCGATATATGTCCAGGAAATCAAAATATGATCCGTTTAAAACAATGCACGGAAAACACGAAAACAAACAATGATATCGTGATCGCAAACAATGAAATGTAGACTGAAATATACGAATAAATGGCCTTCACTGCCGAGCGACATACTTTTGACATACTTGCCCTCAGAATACATAAAGTACACAGAATCCGCTGGGTGCTAATGCGCGCGGTTTCCCTACTCCTTTACAGCGCCCGTGTGTACAATGATTATTATTGGCTAAAATGTTTTCTTTAAAGTGTAATAGAATTTGCAAAACGTATGCAATACGAATATCAAGCTACGTATATAAAAGCAGGTTAACAAGTATTTTGTTTCGCAGTCATTATCACCTCTTGTATAAGTCCACTTCTATATTTAGGCTTTCTCTAATGAGCACCAGCACAGCTGTCTCATACATGCAAATTCATATTTTAATTTATTACAATACGCCGTCTAATCTTTTTCGTATTCTGCGTTCGAAAGAACAATCGCGATAGCCGCTGCCGGAGCAAGGTTAAGGATGCTGTGGAGTGCAGACGGTCATAATATACTCGTGTGCTGATTTTGACCCTGATATGGTATTACAGATATTGGTGTCAGTAATTACGGGCGTGCGTTACAACATATACACAGTCTGTATTTACATTCGATCGAATGATTATAAAACAGAAATGATCATTTGGAATGCTGTATGAACTTCGATCAAATTGGACACGTACTACGAGATAGCCAGAACAAGAGTCCGATAGAGCAGATATGCGACTGACAGTAGAGCAGGCGAAAGAAGTGTTAGGGCCCGAACCGATGACAATTACCCTGCCTAAATATATGAAAAATATCACGTATATTTTCCATATAATTAAATACTGTTCCTATATATCACATTATTATTATACTGGATATTGGATATACAATATTGGATGTTGGAACACCAGTTAATGACAGTTACAATTTAACGGTGAAAGATGCTGATGAAAATTACTCAATTAAATGAATATATTTCATCAACTAGTCGACGTTTATATGTTATGACAAAACTCGTTTAAACCTATATCTTAATATAGATGTAGGCATAATTTGAATACTCCGTGTTATTCACTGAATAACTCAAGTTAAATATAATTGCACTGAATACTCAACTTAAATTAATTTATACAGGAAAAAGCTGATTCCCTAAAAGTTATTTGAATTAATGACATGTTAACGTATTCATAAAACACAAGTAATCTTTAAAGTTTCGTGTTTCTAGCCTTGTTAGAGTTCAACTCTAACAGGCAGCCATAAAATGTGTGAATTTTGCTGTTTGGAATGTGAAATTTTAACACACAATAAAAGATAAGTAACGGGTGTAATACATTATCGGTAAAGTAATAAATATTTATTACTATTTAGTATACGTTATTGCAATTTAAGTTGTAGGTACAGAAGTAGAAAATTGTGTCGAGCCCACAACCTACGCATTTTAATACTCAATACAAATTCACGTAAACATTCATGATATTAACCTATTAACTATACAGTACGTCCGCGACTCCTTGCGCGTACCATCTCCCCCATCCCGTGGGATTTTCGAATTTAATGATTACCTACGTCGTAAAAGTTACCTTTCTTTTCTCCACCTTTAATGGTACACTCAATTTTGTACCCTTAAGAGCTGTATTTCTAAAAAGCATATCTCAGTGAATGCTCACGACATAAAAGGAAACCAATGTTGAGTAGTTCAGGCGATATCGAACAATCAGTCAGTAAGGACGTTTATTTATACATATTTCGGGTAATTATGAAGCATCTTGCTTTTTCATTCTTGTCCTATGTTTCACATTTATATATTTTTATTACTTAAATTTTATATAATGTACTATGTGTTTAATTGATTGTAGTTAAATTGTTAATTGAACAATAAATTGGAATCTTGACCTCTACGGTCGCAAGGTCAGGTCACATCGCGCCAGTTCCTTGTAAGATTAAATTTCTGCCTTTATCGGAATGATCTTTTCTTGCATATTCGTGCTGTTTCCGATAAATTTCAATGTCTAACTTCCATATAAGGACTATAAAATTATTGTGCACTTTAAAATATTGGCTTCTTAACTTCGTATGCTTTTTTATTTTTATCAAAAGGTTTCTACCCACTGTTCCGCTTACGACGATCGTGATGTGAACCTATAAAGAATGAGTAATATCTCGTAATGTCCTAAAGAAAAGAAAAAGACGCTTATATGTAACCAAATGTCATATTTGGAACATGACGTCATCATCAGAATATTCTAAAGGTGAAGTCGCTAGGTCTTTTCGTCGTGGTTAGATATAAAGTGACCTATATAACGTGGCATGGTGATGACGAGCCCTCAAATCTAAATTAGTTTTCCATTTAAATAGCCTACAACTTAGGTTCCCTTTTCATCAATATAGCTAGGAAGGCAATAAAAGGTAGTTTCGAATGAAGCATAACCGGATAAAGACAAGTTCCGAACAACACAGTACCACTACATAGTATAAAACAAAGTCGCTTTCCGCTGTCTATCCCTATGTCCGTATGTATGCTTAGATCTTTAAAACTACGCAACGGATTTTGTTACGCAGCGGTTTTTTTTAATAGATAGAGTGATTCGAGAGAAAGCTATAAATGTATAATAACATCCCTTACATAGCAGAGAAATACTATTATTTTTGAAGTTTCTAAAGTGATGTCGTAAATAATTACATTTTTTGCGGCGAGGGCGAGACGAAGTCGCGGGCAAAAGCTAGTTTCATATATTTTGAATATCCAATTTTTAACTGAAATGAACAGTATAACTGAAACGACTTCTATTTGAATATATCGACCTTAAAAAATACGTGCTAAGGTACGTCCTTGTATTTCGGAACGCAACCTTTTGTGAAATTTCTCAAGTTTTATTATCGCTAATTTTCCTCTTTAGAAATATAGTATTTCGCTATATATTAACACATTTATGGAGTAACACGCGTACAGTAAATGTGATATGGTGTTGTTGATGAACAAGTTTAACCGAATATAGCAGTAACCAGCCGGTACCCGGGGCTTCGGTTGCGGTTCCAAATGTGTGACTTTCGCGTCGTACAAAGTGTTTTGACCCCGATAATGAATATCACGATAGTAATAATATCTCATAATAATATCTTACGTCGACTTCACATACGTCCTGATCCCTAATTAATCAGAGACTATTATGATAATCTATATAACCAATAAACAACATAACTTTCGAAAAACTGTTATATATTATGTAGATAATCTCATTTACATTTCAACTTTTAAATTTCAACAAAATAAATTACCGAATATGCAATTAAACAATCAGACAACAATCTCAAAAAATGTTGTTTTGTACTTAGGGTACGTTATATTTTAAAATATTTTATGTGTTCACAGTTCTTTTACAGCTATATTATATGTATTGATAACATTATTATCTGATATGAATACCACAGCTTCGTAAATATTTTGAGCAAAATATTAATGAGTACTTTTTATATTATAACATTATTATTAACAAGCTGTGACCCGCGGTGTTACCGCCGTAAATCATGATCCCGTGAGAATTTCGGGATAAAAAGTAAGCTAAGTTACTTCTTATCACATCAGGTATCTGCCAGTGAAAGTCCCGTCAAAATCGGTCCAGCCGTTCCAGAGATTAATCGAAACAAACAAACAAACGGACAGGCAGAAATTGTAAAAAAAAATATTTTTATATATGTACCGTGTCTATACATGTGCATTTAGTTTAAACAAAAGGTTATTTTAATATTACAAACAGACATTCCAATTTTATTTATATGTATAGATATTCTAATGTAACCATTGCAAAGAACAGTGTATAATACATATAAACAATGTACATACTAGTATGGTATTATCACATTAGTCCATGAATAATCGATTAGTATGACCACGTGTATAATTGACATAATACTCAGTGTCCATACATACCGTACTGGATTCCGTATTAGATCGTTTACATCGCAAACAGTCATATTCGCTTTTTATGCCACTGCACCAGTCACTGGTAAAAAGGATCGATTATATACACGCTAGAGTGCAACTGCATGGAATTCTCATCTATTTCTTTCTAAATGACCCCGTTACTTTATCGCGACGTGACTGGGCACAGTGTTTGTTGACAAAATTACATTGGTTAAGGTGATAGACTACCACGCTAATAGACTATACGTATAACTTTAAGCTCTGATCTAAAAGTATGATACAAAAAAGCAACACTAAATAAATGTAAGTTATATAATACTTCATAGACAATATGATAAATGCGGTATACTGGCAGTTGTTTTTGTATTCCACCCATCCTAGTTAACTTTAAATAATAACAATATTCGTAACGCGTTAAACTATCGCTTTCCTAAATATTTCAACCTACAGTCATAAACAGCTACGTTTGCAGGCCCGTTACGGACATCGATAATCTTCACCTTTATAAGCGGACTTGCGGCTGACCTTTACGAAGAAAAAAGGATATTGAGCAAATGCTTAGCAAACACAAACAAACAAATGCGTTACCATCGCGTAGCGTGACTGACGGTTTTGCTACTTTGCCTGTTGTCAAACCGCTGAGTATTGTGCAACTGGGTAATTGTAGAGCCAACATCGCGATTAAAAACACATTTGTATAATTTGTGATTGCTCACACACGAAATCAATGGTATTTCAGCAATACAATACCTACTTGAATTGCGTTACATATAAAAACTATCAAGGGTATCAAAGTGACTCTCACATTGAAATAAATAAAGCAACAACAGATTAAACAGCGTAAATATCGCCGAAATAATTTGTTATTAGCACAAAAATCATACCATGGAAGAGGATACAAATCACTAGTACTTACAATTCTATTTTTAAATCAACCTCTAAAAGAGTGAGTGAGTACTAAAAGAATGAGGAATAAAAGGTTACTTAAAAGTTATTTCTTTAAATGTTTAATTTTAGTTACCATCCAAAACATTCAAATATAAATCAATCAGTTATTTATTACGGCCTTTTACCAAACATAGCTTGCTAAAACAAGCTTATCTATTTAGCAAAACCACGATTCAATACAAAATACTCTCGCAACATGCCAACATAATATTTTGCGATGTTATTGTTATATATAATGATATCAAATTTTATGAAAACAATGCTTGAGATTCTATGTTACACTCGCGTTAGTGAATAAATAAGATACAATGGGAATTTGTGAAAAGCTTCCTGTATTGTGTTTTCCATTGAACGTTGTTCCGCAGCATTCACTGTCAACCAAGTCGCAAGCGCGCTTAGAGTTGTTGTGCGGAATACGTTTACAATAGAACCACTAAGGGACAGAGCACACGGTGAATTCTTAACTGGTGATAACAGCATACTCGCTAAAAGAAAATGTTGCCGGTCGTGCACGCTGTCCTGATTTTGGGACTTCCAATACGACAATAACCACATCGACACAGCCAAACAGCGGCAGACCACCGGCATGTAAACATAAAGTTACTCTTTCAAGAAATAATTTTTGGCGGCAAAATTATCGCGGGCGGGGCGATGACAGCGCTGCACAGATTAATGAAACACCTGACACTATCGACTCACACATTCTGCCTTTGCTAAATCTACATTATTTTTAATAATATAACCTAAATGTATTCAATCTATGTCGTTCCCAAATTTTGGGCATGGATTACGTTTGGGCAACAAACGGAAATATTTCACGTATGCAACGCCCCTAATCTGTCACAATGGATTGCACAGAACTGAACTAAGAATACATTAGCTCGCCTGAAAGCCTTTTACAATGACTTTTAACTGAAGTAACACACAATATCCTTTGTGGTTTGCACAAACAAACTTAACTTCGAACAAGAAGTTACGCATTGAAGTTCTGCGGCCGGTCATTATGTTTTAGTGTAGTTACATCAAAGCTTGCTTGAATCATTATTCTTTGAATATATTTAGTAAATCATACACTAGAATTGGCAAACTGTACGCAATTTGCAGTCTTGAAGAAAATCTGAAACATGCTGATTCGTAATCCGAGATATGTATACATGCGCGTGGCTGTAACACGACATAAATCAAAATATCCTACGCAGTCACAGTTATTGCGGGCCACGCAAAAATATAATATTCAGCTATCAATCACCCGCCCTCATGTTTCTTCAAAGAGATTTGTAGAGACGAGACCGAAAACATGCGTATTGCCACGAGGCTTTCTATATTCATGCTAATATCCACAAGCCTCCCTTACTTGCGTCGTGCTTTGATATATAAAGAAATGTAGGTTCAATAAACCTCCCCCGTGTATGTCAGCAAACACACCACTTACTCGTAATTAATGTCATAATGACCCGTATCAAAACAACATTATAATTCTAGAAATCTCTAAATGGTTGAATTAATTTAAATTTACAATGAAGGAATTAAACAAAATTTCTATTATATAATCTGTGGAGTGAGTTATCAGTCTGTTATTTTAATAATGCATAACAGATACAATATTTGTCGATTCCCTGTAATCATTTTACTTTGTTAGGTGGAAGCTATACGTCAGCCCAAAGTTTAGCTCGGCAATTGTTGAAATCTTCGTTTACATAGACTTCGAGAAAGTGTTACACTTTTCCCTAGTTGCATTATAATGTTTTATAACAAAACCAGCTCGTTACTATTACGTAACAGTTGTATTTGCATCTAAACCGAATGTAATGGGATCACGTAGTTTTACGAAAATCGCACGAATTCCTCGCAATAGGTTGTCCGTGAGTCATCTTTGTGATCTTTATGTTATATGAATTGTAACATCAATCTTGATTAAACCGAAAAGGACATGGACTAGACACTTATTCCGAAATACTGAATGTAGGTCAAATTTCATATGACAATGTAAATAAAGGACATTATGTCGAGGGCGTTTCATAGATAGCAAATGTCACTGTTGTTTTTACTTTTACTGGTCCGCATCCATTTAGTGGCCAGTATTTGTGGGATAAACATGAAAGTTTGAAAATCAAATTTTGAAAACGAACGCCTTGTATCAATTATTATTAAACTTTTTCCGTGTATAACAATTATGTTTAAAAAAAAACAATTGTTTTGGAAAAATTGTCTTATTGTGTGTTCGTTCGTCACACATAAACTAAATCCATCGATTTTAACGAAATATGGTATGGTGATTGCTTATATCCAGTTATAGGATACTTCTTTCGGCGAGAAAATCCCTCGTTTCCAAAAAAAAAGGTTCTAAGCTACAAATAACAACCAGCATTGCAATAAAATATGTACCGTCTTAGTTATTTAAAGCTTTTATACGTGTTCAAAATATGCAACCCAAAGTCTTTTCGTTCGGGCATCTCAATTAAAAATGTATGACTAGCGGTTTCAGCACGGGACTATACATCCCGTAACATCGACGATTGAATTAGTCCCAAATGTAGTTTAAATCTATTCTCAAAAGTCATATTTAGCCAGGAAATTTCATTTTTAGTGCAACAAACTCCATCTCCTTAAATAAAGTCTTAATGTACTTATTTTCTAAATATTAATTGCTATGTAGGATAAACTTTACGTACAAGCATGGGACTGTAACACGAGTTTGAGTTGAGGGTCGCTATGTCAGCATCAGACCATTCCACCGGCTCGCACTAGCCACCCGTATACGAATATAACAATATTCCATGGACAGGTAATAAATTATAAGTCATGTGTGAATCATTTCAGTAAAGTCTTAATGGTTTCAAAATGCTATTACTTTATTGTTCATGATTGTATGCGGATCTCGAGGGGTGATTTAGCCACTGAAAAACACTACCCCTCGCAACTTTATCGCGCTATATCAAATACATGGTAACATTTTATTGTGACGCCGTGTAAATTGCATATACTTCCTTTTTGAATAAACATGATAATCGACGTTATGGGTGCCAGTTATAGAATAAATGTACGAAATTCGTTACGAATCCCTTATATAAACCTATAATATACAGTTTAATATATATATATATTTCTTGCATGTGTGCGTATGTCACTGAACTCCTCCTAAGCGACTAGACCGATTTTGATGAAATCTATTGTGTTTGTGTTCAAGGGGACTTGAGAATGGTTTAGATTCACAATTTGGTCCACTGTAAAATGTTTTTTTCGATTAATTTGTAATTTGTAAGTAGTTGTTAATTTTAGAATGTTTCACATTGGATCCGATAGACTGCGCTACCATCGCAGTGTCGAATATTAATTAACTGTCAAACAATATGACGTACGTAATTAAATAACAGATAATAAAATAAATTAAGATAATTATAAATATGTTAAAAAACAAAAAAAAAAAAAAAAAGCTAAAAATC
>DWDX01004971.1:0-11038 GCA_018245675.1 Agara michaeli | reverse complement strand
ACATATATGAGATTAAGTTATTATACCATTATTTTAATCATTTATATGGCAGAACAACGTTTGCCGATTCAGTTAGTCTGTCTATAAAACAGGAAGGTCGTTGAGTGACTGGCTGAGACAGAGATCAATGTACAGCCGAAACAGCTGAACCTAAAATTCTAAAATCTTACAGATAGGTTCTTTATATAGCATAAGTGAGTATCAAGGAAGGAATTTTGAAAATAACACCCCTAAGGGGCTATAATGGGAGGAGGAAGATTGTATGAAAATGCGTCGGTTTTGGAAGTTAGTCTCCTTAAATTTTAAATACATGCTCTTGGTTTAAAAAAATGAATTTATTGGTTTTTGAAAATTCAACTTCTACACGAGCAAAACCGCCGACAAATGCTAGTTTTAGTTATAACGATAATTATTTTAAGGAAAATATGCAAAATAATGCTATAATTATTTATAAAAACAAATAAACTCGCATAGTTACGTGTTTCTACGGAATCCGTTTGTGCTTCTTGAAAAAACGACCAAATGTAATCTAAAATAGATTAAGCACGCAAATCCTAAAAGTGGCAATGTGCAGCATTGATTCCACTATTTTGATCTTTGAGAATAATGCTATTGTAAAATCGACGAAATGCTAAATAAATTTCACCAATCTTGGTCGACCATTGTAGACCATTTGCAGCAGATTGGCGAAACCTGCAGAGCAGATGGGTATAACATAAAAGCGTCTTTTGATTTGAATCACAAGGAACTACGGTATTGCTCAGCTAAATCTACATCTTGAATAAGCATTTTTTAACTTTTTAGAGTATTCGAGCAATCTCATCATCAAGTTCTAAAACCTACAAAAATTGTTAATGAAAAAAAAATTCGTTTAAATTTCATGTGAAATAAGTAAATCATGTTCCCTTATATAAACGAAAGCATTTGCTATTCCTTTTCGGTAACTCTGGCATTTTTAATCTTATTCCCCTCGATCATCTGCTTTTTTTATTTTAGGGAAAGAATAACAATTGGATAAATATGTAATAATCCACTTTATCTTTATTTATTTAACTTCATTCTGATTAAAAACATATCTATTTCTGTTGCATATTTTACAAAGTACATGTATCCTTTTATAGTAAAGAAACTTCTGCGACTTGTCTCCATTAATTATCAGCTGTAAGAAACCTTTCATAAATTTCTTTGTATTCATCTTTAGGGTCATATTTCTTCAAAATCTCGTCCCAGTACTCTGTTTCCTTCGCTCTGATATGTTTCACAACCTGTCGGACTGCTTTTTGCTGTCTTTCGGTACATTTTTCACAACCAGTCTGCATGCCATCCTTTATATGTTCTATAAGAATATTAAAATGTTGTTATATTAAACAACTTTAAAGGATAAATCGGGAATAACTTAACATTGTTAAGTCGATTTTAAAATAAGCAACTTTTGCACATGAAGATTTATATGTTAATTAAACTTGGCAGCTACTTTGAAGGTTTTTCATTTATTAACATGGTAATTATATTTCATAACTAATGTTAATTTTATAATAAAGATCAGCAAAAACAAAATGTATGATGATATACACATACAGAAAGGATTTCGACCAGCCAGTAAGGAATAATTTTTCACATAATATAATTAACAAATAATGAATGATAGGTATATATTGAATTGGAATGATACGAAACTTTTAAAGAAAAAATATTGATATCTGTAAAATTGGAACACTTACGCTTAAGTTCTTTTCCCTCCGGGGTGCAGCGTCCTTGATCCAGAACACATTTCACGTATGAGCTCAATAATCTTCGGTTTTCTAATATCTCATCTATATTAATATCATCGTATCTGTCCGTATATTGTTCTGCTATACACAGTGTTGCTATTGTTAAGACAAGACCCACCAACAGTTTGTTCATTTTTGCTGCCCTACCTCGTTAGTTGTAAGTTAAGGTGACAACAACACATAACAGAGTTTTTAATTTATATCTCTTTTATACCATGATCTCGGTTGATTGCATACTATACTCATTGTCTTGTAAATTACGCAAACACTCGTTACTCATCTATTGTTACTATGTCTTGTAATTATTATTTTTTATTCAATAAGTGGCTCGACTGCTTTTGATCTGAAAAATCGCTAATAAAAACGGAAAGTTCCATTGTTTTTCCTGTTCTGTACATATCCGCATGTGATCGGCAGAGCGTAGAGACATATTAAGTATTTTTGGTACCTTCGAGGCGCGGATATATTTTATTTATGACAATAAGTTTGTTTTTTGAGAAGTTTTCGCTTAGAGCAAAGCGCACCGTAGGAACTAACAACTTGGATTAGCAAACTGTGCTTGCTTCTTAATGTTCGATTCATTAATCGATATTATAAAGTATGCATTATCATTTTAAAAGGCAAAACAGGTTCTACTAAACTATAGGTACTCAACATAATTTTTTTGCGCCTTAAGTATTAATCGGAGCAGATAACTGTAGTGACTTCGCTTGTGTATTACAAAAAACTTGTATGCTCAAACCATTAATGAGATTAACATAATTACATATCTCAATGTTTGGCCCTGATACATGTGCTCGGATTCTTGATGCAGTTGCAAATTACAAGAGATTTAAGCAATGCCGAATGCGATTTACTTTTTGTTTCTCTCGGGGAAATTTCCATGAGCATTCCGTGATACGTGGATCATGTTATGCAGTCGATCTTTGTTATAATTTTGGTAACGGTCGCTAGACTTCTTCCGGGGGTTCAAAGGCGCTTATATAAGATCCCACAAACGGGGCAGCCACTAACCCGTATCTCCATCAATGTGTACTGGTGCAGCATTGTGGCGTATTCTCCAGACCAGATACGAGAGAGACCCATGCGAAAATATACACCGTCCAATATGAAATTAAATTTGCAACATTATTAAACAGATTCAAAGTGTGAGGTGCTCGGAACCGGCTTGTATGTACTATGAAAAAAGTGATAAATGTTGAACCTGATGTACTGAAGTACGTCAGCTCTGTAAGAAATATTTGGCACTTGGTGCTCTCTACCCACCTTGTTCGGGAAATGGCGTAATGTTATAATAAAAATGAAATGAAGGACAAATTAAAATCTATACGAAAAAACATACTAGAGACGAGGGCAGTCTTTTCGTCGTAACAGTAAATAAATTTAAAAAAAAATGGTGATAATGCAGTCAATATAATCGAATAATACGTAATATGTTCATTCATTTATTGATACGGTTCTAAAAGAATATGAATTTATTTTTTGTGACAGCTACTGTTTGCGTCACCGGTTGGATTGGCCGTTTCGTTTCCAGCACTTGACGAAAGTGAAGAGTGACACCTGCCTAAGGACGGCTCGTTTAAGATTCGAATCTCTATCTAAGCTGCGCTGTTGCTCTACACACTAGGGCAACGAGGAAAAAGCGGTCGCTATCGTTTGACTTCCATATATTTTGAACCACTTGATTTCGGCAGAAAAATGAAACTTGTTCACACAAAACCGAACAGCACACACGAAATTAACATTTTAGTGCCCTACTGCTATTTTGAATTTCAGTTATTTTTATGTGTATAGTGTAAACTGCGTATAGCGTACTCGTAAACTTATGTGTTATAATAATAAATAAGCAAAACATCGGATTTTACAAACAGATATTTTATTTTTATAAAATTATACAAAACAATGAGTATATATAAAGAAATGCACCAGAGTAAAGATGTACAAAGGCAAAGCAACAATTGCCCTTACGAAGAGCAACGACAGTTTAACAACAAAGAAAAATTTGACAAATTTTATATGTTTCATTCCGTTGAGTATTAGTTAGGGAGAACGATCCCCTTCTCTTTAGCGAGATTTTCGTACTGCTTACGATATTTGCCGGTAGGGTCGAACTTGGCAGTCAGCTCGTCCCAGATTTCCTTCTCCTCGCTAATGAAATGATTAATCATTGTTTCAGTGCCTTGCTTCTGAGTTTCGGTACACTTTTCGCAGCCGGTCTCGAGAGCCTCTTGCAAATGGTCTGCCAAACAAATTATAAATTAATTACCGAAATATTTCATAACACTATCTTGATATACATATATTTCTGCAACGGATCCTGATTATTACTGCATATTAAACATCATTTGATATTGAATGTAGCCAACACTCAAGAGGTTAAGGGAAGTAAAAATAAATTAACATGTAATAAAAATAACAAACTAAAGTAAATAAGGAAAATTGAAAACAGTACTCGATAATAGCTTTAAAAACAAAATAGAGTCAAATGTTTAAGAACTTGTATGGTCATTAGACCTGTCCAATGGAAACCAAAGCTCAAAGATCCTTACATAGATAGATATTTCAATACTGTTTTACGGCTACAGTATAGAACATAGACAGAATGCACATAGAAGTAATTATACATAGAGTTGCAATTCCCTTTCGGGGTTGAAAATAGATGTTCAAGGAGTAGAATGATTCATTTATATCGATATAAATGATTCATTTATATCGGGAGGCCCTTATATCCATTTTGTACTAGCACCTTATATAGCTAATGATAAAGAAGAAGTAAAATATAGATGTACGTTACCTTTTAGTTCCTTTCCCTCGGGTGTGCACTTGCCTCTCTCCATCACGCAGTTTACGTACCCGAGAAGCAGACGTTTGTTCTTCTTAATCTCTTCAAGGTCTATGTTGTCATATTTGTCTGTGTACTTCTCATCGGCCAGCACGGCGGACAGAACGCAGAATAAAACGATCAAGCTTTTGAAGTGCATCTGAAATTCCACACGTTTTATTATGATACCGTCGACTATTCGAAAATTTCGAAAATAGAATACAAAAATTTAAAGTTAATCTCAAAAACCAATTACAAAACTGACCATGTCTGTAACTGTAAACACCACTGATTTGGTTCAAACGTCCAAGTGTGACTTATGAAGTACTTGGTTATTACCTGTATTTATACGATCTCGAGTCGAGTGCGCGTCGTCTAATTTGCCCCTAGTCTTCATTATGACTTCGTACATGATGCATAAAAACGCGTGTGCTACAGGCTGATTCAATAATTGCACAATTTTTTGCAGGTCGCCTTGCTTTGTTTTAATACTTACTTTCATTGCCCTATTGGTATTTACTTATTTACTATCTGTCACGAATATTTATTGGATTAGGAATCACCAACAGAACATTTAGTAAGTATTATAAAAGGGTCGTTAAGGCCGGTTTTTTTTTAATTAGAGTAAAAAAAAAACAAAGATTACTCCTTTTTACTGTAATTTAAGTTATATCATTTGGTAATTTGTCTATTTTATAATGTCCAACGTACCTTATAAACGTATTAATCTATATCTTTTATTTTCAAACAAGATATCTTTCAACTGAATGTTACGATTACAAGAAACACCAAGAATTTCGTAAAAATGATTAAGTTAGCTCTTCTTGCTTTTTTGAAACAACCTGTACATATGAAAAATATTAAGGGGAAACATAAGAGTATTGTATTCTTCCGTTGGACCGAGATCATTTATCTACAAACCGCCTTGAGGTCGCATACAGTAATTAAATAATAAGTTTTGGTTCAACAATAAACAAATTTAAGTAATTATTTCTCTGACGTACATCAACGTTAACATGCTGTTGCGATGTTGATTCAAATATAAAAAATCATTTGATCCAGGTTCATATTCTCGTATAGGTATGTTCAGATTAAAGAATAATTTAAGAACTATAAATTTGACTATTGTTGATTATTTCTTTTCATAATATACGTAATGTAATTATTCAATAATGTATTATTTCTTTTCATAACATAATGTGTACTTGATAATGGTGTACATTAGTGGTGTAGAAGCGGAATCTACAGATCCGGTAATGCGTTTGGATATTATTCTGGTTACCGTGCAGCGCAGGGGTTCTTACCTCGATATAACGTTTACTTGCTATTAAAAACTTTTAACAGTATAAAACATCAAAAATGTTAATTTAGCTCTCTCCTTTTTAAAATATAACATCCTAGGGACTAATAATGATGTAATATGAGTTTTTAATCTCATTCCATAATGTGCATATAATTAGGAGAACGTAAATAACTAAATATATAACTATAATAACGTAACTAAATAACTATATAATAAACAATAATGTCCGACTTATTCTTGCTTTTATTCGTATATGCCTCACTGTGTAAAATATCTTTATATTTCACTATATTTTGCTGATATACTTGTAGCCGTTAGTATAATATTATTGTAGTTGACGTAAGTTACATTATGTTTCATATTTATTATTGTAACTATATTTTATTATAATTAATTGTATTTTATTATAACAATAAATGTATAATATTCGCACAATAACGAGAATATTAAGGTAATATATAAAAATAATAATATGTTTTGATAAACCTTGTTGCCGCGAAATAAGCATAATGTATTCGATGTAGATTAAAAAACAATACTTATATAAATTAATGGATTAAGTTGAAACTTTTTTAAATTGCCACACGACAACAAAAATGATATAGTTATATTTAGCTTAATGTAATTACTTATGCTTAACTTCAGTAAGGGCCTAATGAAATTCAGTATCTCTTATGACAGCACTATTACGATATATGTACGAGTACCCTATATATATCGAGTTACAATCAGTTATTGACTTAATCAAGCTTAAAATATTTGAAACTTTAAATAAGTAAGAGTTAAAATTAAACAACAATATTAATGTGAGACATAATTTATTAAAAGAGTCTTTTACATTGTGATGTGTTTTATAATGTTGATATTTATATTGTGTAGTACAGTTTACACATTTAACAAAGTAATAAAAAGTATTCTCGCACTCATATTCAACAAATTTAGAAATTACGGAGTGTTCTGCAGCTAAGTATATGATTATTATTTTATAGCCGGTTTTTTGTTTCAGTACAATCCGACGAACAAAGACAATGTAGCTACTCGATGCGACACACTAACGGAACATATAATTTATGGACTTCCCTTGATTATTTAGGATAAAATTATATGTAATACGAAAAGGTTAAGTCTACGATGTACAGCTTCGTGTCGAAATAGTACGGAAAAGTACGTAATTAAATAAATACCGTCAATGCATTGATCCTTCGATGAACTTCAATATATTTGTAGTTGTTACAGAGGTTTGTATCCTAAACGAATAGATATCATTAAATTAACCGCAAGCTAATTTGTCTCCTCTATTGCATTTAAAAATATACGTAAAATATATAATAATTAAAATCTACATTAACGAAAAGTTGACGTTTTCTCGTGCAGGCAGATAGATTAATGAAAACTGGTTAAATCTTTTGTTAGTTTGCCTATGTGTTGAGTTGCTTTAACATTTATACTTTGAATTCAAAGGCTAAGACTCGTTAAATTTTAACCATTTGCGATTACTACTGCCGTGTATGACCCAACAGTGATAAAATACTGTTATTATAATGATTTTTTGTAACTTTTAGGATACGAAGCTACAATTTACATTAAATCTGTGTTAATGAATAACACTAAATTAGATATACTTATATATGCGAACGTGACTATACGATAATTTAATTTTTTTGGTTACGGGCGGAACCTTCAAATGGCACCTCGGTGTCTTGAGAGAGACGCCGGGAAATGTGTGATTATTACCACACTATAACCTTCGTCGGCGTTGCTAGAGGACTCCGGGATATCTGTAAGGGATGCATCGGTGTAATTCAGCGCGGCGAACTTATCGGACTCCTCAAAGTTGTTTAATCTTATTTTCTTCTGTTTACAAAAGCGTGTGGCCACAGACACCGTCGTAATTCTCGAGATCGCTGACCGGACGGTCAGAGCTCCCTCCCCGGAAGCCTTTTAGTCGTAGTCCTCTTACAACAGGCAGGAGATACTGTAGCGTATTCTGGTTCCACGCTACGGGGACAAACTGACGTTAAACCTAAAAAAGCATACAGATGTACCTATTACTTTAACACATTGTCTAGTCAAACTTGGAACTTATACATTTTTTGTAGAATAAGATAACTACGTAGGTACTTTTGATATAATTATTTTTACGAAATGCAACCATTTTGTGATACAGTCGAAAATATCATGAAATGATCAATTCTACGATCTGGTTGCGATATATACAAATAGCCTCCAAAGGCATCAACTGAATGTATTAACAAAATAGAAATTGTCTTGATGTACGTAAGCGTATTATGTATAATATATTGTGCCTTTGATTTATCATAGAGGAAGTTGTTTAAATTACAGCAATATTTGCTAGTTAAATATCATCTAAGTTTCTTTTTAAACATATTAATGCACTCTTTAGTTCGATATTTGAATATACATATAATAGAGTAGAGCTAAGGAATCTTTATAAAAAGATTTATCGCATGCGTTCTCCCGAGTGTAAAAGTTTGTGTGTCATACAGTTTGATCATGGTTTTATACATATACGAGTATAGTAAAAAACCACATTTTCATCACTTATCTTATAAAAGTTTCGTTGGTGTGCATAGCGTGCTGACGCACGAAAAAAAAATGCAGACGAATTGAGAACCTCCTCCTTTTTTTGTAGTCGATTAAAAATATGGCTCTTGTCCGCAAACGTATGTAAATAGTAGGTACTGTACAATGATCACCAACTCTTCAATAAAATCGTATTCAATAGTGTCGTATAATTGAGGAATTTAGTAATTACTAATTGTCTAATTACACTACTTTGTCAATCACAATGACTGAACATTGCAGTATGAATTGACGTCACGAGTACAGTAATGGTACTTAAATTAACGTTCGAAATTAGTCGAACTAATCTATTGCCTAGGAATGTTAAGCACGGATTAAAATTAGGAAGATTGGACCTAGGCTTATCTAATTCAATCTAATTGGAAATGTATTCAATTAAGACCAGGTCAAGCGTAACTCGTATAGTCGACCCTGTATGACATTAAGGCAAGACATTAAACGGTGGAAATCTGTAGTCTCTGCTTACGTATATAAGGAATAGACGTGACATTATATGTGCATATGAATAGCGAGGCCGGAAGTATTGTTGTCGGTTTTTTGTCAGTTTGTATTTGGCTGTTGCCAAATGACGTGTTCCTTATGTATCTAGAAATAATTTAATTACCTAATGTAATGTAATGTCCCTAATCTACTTTTTATTAATTTTAATGATTTCGTTCGAAATCATTAAGTTTATATTTTGCGAGTAAAAACATCACTCGTCTCTATCAGACAATAAGGGAATTAAAGGATTCGAAATATAAATGAAGTTGTTCATGAAAACCAAATTGTCATAACCAAAAACTATCCGTAAACAATATATAAATATTACATTTGGTATTACGTTTTACGTTGACGTAACAATTTTGGGAACATTTACGGAAAACGTATTTATCATCATGTAATATTGAGAAGTAATATTGAGTAAATATTGAGAAGTTCAAAAGATACGTTTGCTAAAACGGTCTGCAGTATTCTCTACCACGCTGCTCCAGCGCTAATTCAAGATTTCGGAGGGTACTTTAGACGTAGCGGGTTAAGTCTTCTTCAGTGCCGATATTTACATGGTCATCATCAGGCAACTTGATATTACTAACAGCTGTCAGAGACCACACATTACATATGCCGAAGTGTGTGGCTTAGTGACAAATTCTGACACAGACCCGGATGTAACCTTCAATTAGACTTTAGATTTTATGCTGTGTCCAAATATGTGTCGCAAATAACGCATAATTATCTTGTGTAATTCATCCACACTAGACGCACTCATTATAAAGCATTACGATTATTTTGTACCTACTTAAAGTATAAATATGAAAAATTCCGTTGGCCTACGCTAACAACATTGTAAATGAAACTTAGTTTATTAAATGAAACATACTTACATAAAATTGTTCAAGTTCGGCCTTTAATCCATTAACGAAAAATGACCTTAAACTTGCATGTAAAAAAGGACGATCTTCTGAGTAGGTACATCCTCGTATATGTACCTACTTAAATGCTATTTAATGTATTTTTTTTCAGTTAAAAAAATGTCAAAAGTAATTATTTCTGTGAAATTATATTAAAATTGTAACAAGCAATTTAATTTTTCATTAAAGATTTAAAGTATCTAACAATTTTATAATTACCCTTCATGTAATAATTTTAGTTAATGCTGGTCTTAGTTTCATTAGCAATGATATGATAATTTGCGATTGTAATGTTTCTTTTACATTAATAAATGAATAGATTCTAAATGTGAATACTTATTTCAATGTACCTTTTCATATGATCCCTTATATAACCAATAACAAGAATGATATTTATATCGATGCTATGCACTCAATTCGTTATCTCGTACTATAAAACTAAAATACGAGCAGGACATAAAAAACAATCTAAGTAATCATGTCCGTATGCCATTTTTTTCGTAGTGGAGAATAAATGTGTTTATGTAAAATATTTTTCTGGAAAGGAACTCGAAATCCTTGATGATAAATGGTGTAACTATAATCTGATGAAAGAGTTAAACTATGGAGCATGTCTGCATAATCTTAGCAGAACAGATTTTCTATGTAAATGTGTGTTAATTTGCTGTAGTACTCCTTAAAGACAATTGCTTAACTTACCTATTACTGCTTATGAGAGATTTTTTAAATTTCCTGCATTTTGTAAATCTCTCTATATATTTGGCTATCTTTCTACCTAAACTTTAAGAGGGACTTGGCGTGATGGTATAATAAAAGTATAAATATCTCTGTGCAGTTATTATGAAAATAGAACAAACTAAAAACTAACTTGTATTAAGACATTCACATTGAACTTTACATTACATGAACTTTGACGATGGTTTGAAAAAAAAACAAAAGTTTTGCCGAAAGTAATCTTTAGTAGTTAAAGATAGTACAATAGGTATATATAAAACACAACAATTTTTTTGACAAATTTTAGAGAATTTGTGTTTCATTCCGTTGAGTATTAGTTAGGGAGAACGATCCCTTTCTCTTTAGCGAGATTTTCGTACTGCTTACGATATTTGCCGGTAGGGTCGAACTTGGCAGTCAGCTCGTCCCAGAT
>DWDX01004970.1:0-11039 GCA_018245675.1 Agara michaeli | reverse complement strand
TATTCAGTAGGTCTGAGAATAGGACGTAAACTATTTTTCATACCTCTAACTGATAAGGGTGGTCCACCCCAAAAATTATTTTTTTATATTTTGTGCAAATTTTTTTATTTTAATTTTTTTATGATTCGGAAAAAAAAATACATACAACTCTAAATTTTCGCCCCTCTACCACCAACCCCTATTTATCGATATCGATATTAGTACTTTAATAATTTTCTACTCTTGGCGGAAAATTAAAATGTTGCCCAAAGTCACTATTTCACGCGGACGAAGTCGCGGGCAACAGCTAGTGTTACTATAATGTTTCATATTGAAACTGATTAATGCATGGTATAATATAATATTGGTATTGTAATGGTAGTATAAGTTAGGCGTTCGAATCGTAACTAGGCTGTTATACGAAGACTATGAAATTTCAAAGAAATGTACATCAATACATATCGTCACGCTAGGTCCCTAACGGGGTAGGCAGAAAGCACCAAGTGCCAAACATCTCTGTTTTTGCAAACCTGACGCGGCTCGTCAAAGAAATGTGCGTTTTTTAAATTAAGCATCATCATCACTTTAAATGTTAGTACAGTAAGGGATCCGTATCCAATAATAGAACAAGAATAGAATTAACTAGTTACTACTACTACTACTAATAGTGTTAAAATAGTTAAATGGGATATGGTGAATTTGATATGTGTTAAATTAAATTTTAAAAAGGCATGAGTGGGAATGGTTGTTTTTAATTCAATATTTAAAACGAGCTTCATATATTTTACATTGTAAGTTGCTATGAATAATTATTGGTTATTTACAGATTAACGTAACATTTAAAGATTTGATAAAAATAATTAAAAATCCATTTATGTTTACAAATCCAAACTTTGAAATATTTCTTCTGAACTCCTAGATAACATTAATCATAACAATTCTATGTCTCAAAGACTACTTTGGCTGTATTTAATATACAATACATTCATTCAGTGATATCTAGTGGAAAAGACGCAATTATGATCAATTCAAGTTTAGCTAGAAGCGTTGCCATTACGTTGTCAGCCTGGTATATAATATAACTAAGTTGAAATCTTACATGTGTTTGCAATGTTTCCACGCCAATACAATACAGGGATCATCTATACATATCTATGCAGGCTATTAAATGGTTAGATTCATTAAAGAAGTCAACAAAACGTTTTTATTAATACTCCTTATGAATTCAATGACGTATTGTCATTAAGATTCTAAGTAATGCAGGCACCAAAATAAAGGCATTTTTTTTGTATTTATATTTAAGATAACGAGTTCATTGTACTTGATATATCAATTTGTAATCGTGTAGAGGATTCACGTTTTGATTAATTACTAGGAAAAGCACAGCACAGCTTGGCGATGCCTTATTTCTAGATTTGTCGTAGGGATTATTTTTGTCTTAAAATATCTAACCGTGAAGGATGAAACGTCTTCGTTTGAAAGTTCTTAATGACGTGTTGTGTATTTTTGATGGTTTCATCAAGTCTTTACGACGATTACTAGTGCAGCTGAACCTTTCCACTTCTTATACATTTAGTTTGTATGCGCTTACTAATGAAGATAATATGTCGATAGGGTCTCACTGTGCTGGCCACCATACTCAGGCTCCAACTGTGCTGGCTTCAATGTCATCCTATTTCTAAAGCCTTGCAATCTTCTTTTTCAATATAAGGGAAGGGATACTACACAAAACTTGGCAAAAATAATAGCGTGGTTAAAATCGAACAGATATATTTAATTTCAAACACAATAAACTAAAAATGCCTATCTAACAACAACTACAGGGGACATACAATTAGAAAACAATTAAAATCTACAACAATTAGTAGTAAGCTCCACAGCCAACGCCGACGTTAGGATAACCGTTGTAACCGTAAGGGTAACCGGGTCCAAACTCAGGAGCCAAAGCGTTGGGGTAACCAACCGGACCAGGGCCGACTTCGTTAACGATACCGACATTTCCATTTCCACAGCCATACGAAACGACACCGTGGCCGGCGATGGGTAGAGGACCTTCCAATGCGACGACGCCGAGGAAAGGCAGCTGTCCAGAAACCGCCAGTGGCCCTTCAATGGCCATGCTGTCTGTTTGAACAGACAGACCACTGGGAGCTATCGGCGATGAGCTAGTGACATGGAACCCGCCTCCGCTGACGGCAGGCGTGGCGGGGAAGCCACAGCCAGGCACGCCGGGAGCGAAGGGAGCGCCGTAAGCTAGACTATTAGCAAGAGCTGCTTCAGCTGCTAGCCCAGCAGCTGGAATGCCTGCGACACCGTAACCGGGATTGTAGGGGCCTGCGATGCATTGTCCGGAGATTGTCTGTAATCACAGAATTGAAATTAGTTATAACGTCTAAGAAGTCTCTTTGTATGGAAACTTTTTCCCTTGAACATTGGAAATAAATTAAATAAGTAGGAATCAATCAACTATGATGAACAGTTACAAAAAATAAGTAAAAAAGAAAAGAGAATGTAATCAAGAAATTGTAAAAGCTTCAAATATTATTAACTAAACTGATGTGGTTACCTTGACAAGGAAAGCGGAGGCGCAGACTAAGATAGCTTTAGCGAACATTTTTGTTTGCTTGTATGTTGTGCGTGTTTGATTGTACAAAATTGATTTATGATTTATCCGATACTGTTTAGACTATATATAGTAGATATTTTTATAATGACACAATCTATTATAACGATAGGCAGTTGATTATGAAAATGTATGATTACATATATTTCAACGTTATCAGCATTGACACACGTGTTAATGTAATAGCTTATCTGTATATAAATCATTGAAGATAATTTCTTTTAATCATTTGAAGCCTACCTTTCGTTTATGTTACAATCATGGTCTCCTACGCTCTCCTGGTCTTCTGTGTTCAAGTCTGCTTACTTCAGGTAATAATTCCTTTATAACTTTCATATCTTATTCTAACGGAATAACGCCGAGTGAAAGTAACTTCAGATATAACTCGAGATTTATTCGAGTGTGGGAATTTTGAGTTATACGTTTCAAGGAAGTAGCTAACATTGGAGGACAGGTTTCAACTGCATTCACTTCAGTCTGTTTGTTAATATCTTTACTTTTGCAAAGAAAACGATTCAGTGAATCATTACAGATTGTTATAAAAAATCACTTGCTTTTTAGATTTGTACACCTATTCTGTGGTGTCTTCAAATTGTATTATGGCACCCTTCAATTAGTTTCATGTATATTTTAAAATCATATGAGCGTAGTTGATGAACCAGTATATTTTGAGCTTGAATAACTAATAATTATAGAATGATTACAATTAATTTTTTGCTTAATAATATTTATATCTGGTAACAGCGGTTGTATGTGGTTCTCCGAACTTTACAAGATTATTAGCGTGTTAACAACATAACATAACGTATGTTAGATCTTAACCTTGGCTTTAAATATTGTGATTCAGAGCTTTGTTTTCTTTTGCAGATCGCTTTCACCCAGTATATAGGACCTGGTGCCCCAGGCCACGGATTCCCTAATGGATTACCGGGACCTGGTTATCCAGGGATTGTCGAAGCTTCATTAGCTGCGGGCATTGGGCCTCTGGGTCTTGAGACTTATGGTCTTGGATCATATGGCGGTGCGGGCGTCGGTGAAGTCAATGTGATTGGGGAGCTACCTGTAGCTGGTTCCACGGTTGTTGCTGGACAGGTGCCCATCCTGGGTGCTGTGGAGTTCAGTGGTGTTATACCCGCTGGTGGTATCGTCTCGGTGACGGGCACGTGTTCATGTGGTTGTGGTTTAAATGTACCTTTTGTTTATTGATAGATAAATATTTAAGACTTATTTAAATAAACTGTTAATTTTTTACATAAGCATTAGAATTATTTATTGAAACTCTTCGAAACTTTGTCCTTCAATTTCAAATTGAATTAGAGACTTATACAGGCCCAACTTACAAACCAATGACAAATGAGTTGCTACTTTTCGAAACTAAATTAGAACGCCTCATCTAATAAAAATGTAACGGTCATATTCTGCAACCCAACGCTCAATGCAGGTTCTAGTATATATTTAAACCATGTAGCAAGGTTTAAATGACTAAAGCGCCCTCTCGTATTTAAAGGAATAACTAGCTGCCCTAACATTGCATACGTTTAAAAATGGAAGGGCTGTGAGCTATAGCTAATTGGCTATAGCGCCATCTAGTATCTAAAAGGAAAACTATATACTGTTACTATAACACAAAAAATCATGACAAACGTGTATTAATTGAGATAATAACTTACCTAGTTACTCTACCTAAATCTAAACCACCTGTATACGCAATTTAGAATACTTGTCTTTTAATTTTTACAAGTAACAAAAATAGATTATAATAAGTAGGGGAAAGATTTACTTAGTTGCACTTACATTAAGTTGGAGTGTAGCGATCTTTTAAAATCTAGTGATAATATTTGTTTATTTAATCTTGAATGTCCTGACTCATGTAATAATGTCATAGAGTTCTGTTTGTCAAATAAAGAGTGTATTAAAGTATTTTCCTTACTCGTTCGAGTTCAAAATATGGACGAATTTGTAATTATTTTCGTTTATCAGATAATTACTAATTATTTATAATATTGTTCTATGAAAACTTAACAAATTCGTATAGAATACAATAATAAAAAAATAGCATCACTGTACTACCGTAACTTCTATGCTTCAAAAGGCTTTTCAAGACTAAGTATTTCGTATTATATAAAATGTTGACTAAGCACACTGTCAAAGCGTGCGGTAATGATTGGGACGCTAGTGTGAAATAACCTTACTTGAATAAAGATTTGTATCAAAATGTCATAGACTTTTAGACAGCGTATTACCCCACGTATAAGCCTCAAAAAACTTCACTGCTTTCATTCTTTGTGATACTTTCGTAAAAAAAAAGCTGCGTAAAGAGAACCTTTGACATTGAAATGTGAATTTTGACCTTTTGACAACATATTATGTTTTAAGATTACTCACTTTTAATAAAATTCTTCGTTTCATTGATATTGTCTTAATGGATCGACGCATCTTTACCATAATAATATTAGTTGTGATCTATATGGCCATGGTTTCAGTAAATTATATGTATTTTAAGGAAAACTTAAAATTAAAATAAATTAATACATTTTTAGGATTGCTCTTTGTATATTGTCCGTTAATAAAAGTCTCAGTAGATGGCACCACAGCCGCAACCAAGTCCACCAATGCCTAGGGGACCAGCGAGACCGGGTCCGTAGCCGAGGGGTCCGGCAAGACCGGGTCCGTAGCCGAGGGGTCCAGCAAGACCAGCGTACCCAACAGCGCCGATGTCCTCAGCGGTGATACCGACAGCTCCATTGCCACAACCATAAGCGATAGCACCAGCACCAGCGGTGGGCAGAACGCCTTCAATAGCCACAGTTCCGAGGAAAGGCAGAGCACCCCCAGCGGCCAGAGTGCCTTCGTATACGTTCTCGGAGAGGACGGACACTCCAGCGGGAATGAGGGGAGAGGCAGTGGAGACAGCCACACCGGGTCCGTTAGAGGCAGCAAGAGTAGCAACGGGAGCGTAAGGTGCACCCCATGCACCAGCGCAGGGAGCAGCAGCCAGAGGAGCGGCGGCCCAGGGAGCACCAATAGCACCAATGCATTGGCTAGCGATGCCCTGTAAAAGGATAATTAACATGATAAAAACTATATTTTATTAAACTTTTAATAAAAGAACAGAACTGAAAATATTAGGAAATATTCTGTAATATTACACCGGATCTAAAAACTTATGAAGAGTTAAATGTCTTGCCTCATAGAATATTATTACAGACTACAACGATAATATTTACCTGGATGAGGAGCGCCTGAGCGCAGAGAACGAGAACGGTCTTCAGAGACATGTTTGTATGAATACTTGAGCGTACACAAGAATGACTTGCCTTGTACCGGTCTGGTATATATATAGTAATTTCTTATCATCTAACACAATACATGATGGATAATAATATGTATCGTAATTCAAGAACCGTACGTGACCAATACTCGGAAATTTGACACACATACTGATCCACCATCAGTATATCAAAAATCAGTTGTTTTAGTACTTCGTTCGCGTCATTCTAAAATGTAACGAAAATATGCTAACGCAGCAGCGGCTGATGACATTATTCGTATTCTTACATATGTATAAGATGTTGCTATGCACATGCAATAGCTGGCAACAGTTACAGCAGACTGTTTACCATATAAAAGCATTACCGGTTTTTAAGTAATCATTCTGGGTTCATCACCATTAAATAAACATATCATCATGTACACCTTCGCCTTTGCTCTTCTCTGTATCCAGGCCTGCCTGGTCCAGGTAAGTGGATTTCTGATCGCAATAGATAATAACAATATATTGCAAAAGGTTAATTTAAAAGTGACAGTGTTCAAGATTCATGATATTATTAGGTAAAGATAAAAATGGCATTTGATATTTATATGTACTTCAACCTCCTTTTGTGCAGTTTTGGAGTTTCATGTAGCTCACATCGTAAGGAAGTCTACCGAACTTAGAGTGCTTCATAATGTTTTTTAAAGTATTTTAACCTTGGCTTTAACCCTTCTCATTTTGAGAGGAGACTCGTGTCTAACATTAAAATGTAACCGGGTTGATGATGACTCTTATAATTTTACCACGAATTCACATTTCTATCTTAGATCTTAGTGTTTATGTATGCTCATAGGATCAATATATTAATCATGTCGGTATATATGTAACGTATTTTTTATGTAAAATTAAATCTTGAATATTGCAGAATGTATTCAGCCAGTGCCTTGGACCTCTGGCCGCTCCTTGCGCTGGTCCTCTTGGCGCTGGTTGGGCTGGACCTCTTGGAGCTGGCTGGGCCGGTCCTCTAGCTGGTCCTATTGCTGGTCCTCTCGCTGGTCCCCTTGCTACTGGCCCCATCGGAGCCTACGGTGGTGCTGGAATCGGCGAGGTCGCTGTAGCTGGTGAGCTTCCCGTCGCCGGTACCACCCTCGTCGCTGGTCAGGTGCCCATCCTTGGTGCCGTACAGTTCGGCGGCCCCGTCTGTGCTGGAGGTACCGTCACGATCGCTGGCTCTTGTGCCTGTGGTTGCGCTGGACCTTACGGCGCTGGTTATATCCTGTAAAACTTAATGACAAGAAATTTAATTTTTTCGAATGAAAATATATTGATCATCATATAATTGGATTTGTTAACATTGAAAAAATATTTAATATTATGTATTTATATATCGATGCCCATGATGCCCCTGAATATGAAAAACACAGGTCTTTCTTTCGCTTTGTTTAGGTATCTTTCTTATCTATATATGTTTCTTCTATTCCCTACTTTCCATCTTTCTCTATTTACCTTTCTCTCTCTTTTCTAAGACTTTCGTGACTTTTCTTAACGTAACTAGTAAGAATAGTGAACTGTAATGATTGTACAGGCATTAAGCCGATATCACAGGGGCGTTCGTTGAGCTTGAGCCAACGTTTGCCCAGTGACAACAGAGCACGCAAGCAGCTTTCGCATCCCGCTTTTGACGCCTCGTTGCGTCAAGAATTGTCGGGATGCTCACATTGAACGAACGCCAGTGGGATATCGGCCTTAGTGTTAACATAAGATTGATGTGCTCGTATCTTATTCTCAGGCTACATGATTTCATTACTAAACCTATTCATTACTTAGTTTCTTTCTATCCCCGCCAATGAGGGCGAGCTACAGATTTTCTAGTTCAGTTGCTTCTCATTCCCCCTTGTAGTTAGTTCCGTGTAGCAATGTACTTCAACTTCCTAATTTTCAGAGTTTTTGTTATGAATGTGGATTCATTATAGATGGGTTTCGTCTTGCTTGGGAATGTCCATGAATAAGTACTGTTAACTTTAACGGACAGGGTCTATTTAATGAAAAGGCGTCTTGGTGTTTTGGAACGCACAAAAAGTTGTCGATGGAGACTAAGCATTGTAAATCCTGTACATTCAAGCTAGATTCTTATTCCCATTTTCTTCGAATTTGTTTTCATTCATCCTACTTAAATACGAGTAGGTAGACTTACAAACAGTTTCAGACATTCAAATATCAGTCGGAACTGTACATCCTAATCCTATTAAAGTACCATCCATACCAGCTCCCAAATTCCTTTTCAAATCCGCATTTTTTAGTATACCTTCTGAAGTGATTTTGTATTTGAATGTCTAAATCTAGTTTGTTCTTTTGCGGAAATAATATTTATGTTGTAAATGAAATATATATATATTTTATATGAGCATATTATGTTGTTATTATTACGCTAAGAAATGTATTTGCAGTGTCGTCTTAATATGTCGTTCGTGTCGGTTCAGTATATCCTTATAAATGTACCTGTTACTACTGTATTGTACTAAACTGGGTAACAGTGGTCTCGGACTGAGATGGAATAATTTCTTGATTGAAATTTGATAAAGAAATTCATCGAACATTTGAAGTAATTTCAAAAGATTATGCTATTTGCAATAAACGGGTCATAAAAGTGCTATTTGAATATAAGACTATAAATTTAGCCATCAAAATCATGAAATTCGAATAATTTAACATTCTTTATGTATTATTACATTTGTAAATGGCTTCTATATTTTTAAGTATCAATGTTTCGACTAGTTTCTCAAATATTATATATTGACCATGATCTGTAGTTTTAACTATTCCAAAATTAGGACACTAACTGCCCACCACAGTTGTGGCAAGTGACCAGTAAATAATTTTGGCCCACGAAAACTGTATATAATTACTTTACGGTAGACAAGTGGGGCAGTGCTATTTCCTGGGCGACCGTGTACATGTTTTACCACCTACCAACCACAATCACTACTTGGTGTATTTTTGAATAGCAATAGAATTTCTAATGGCAACGTTACTGGTTGATGATGGTATTCTTATTGTTTTAGTCACGGGCAACACAGGCAGATATCGGAACTTTTGTTTTGAATGCTACCTTCACTAAACAGGAAACTGCATTTTTATGTTGGTCAATTTGATCATTAACTTTATCATCAACCCTTTTAAAATTCCACTAATGGTATACGGGTATCTTTAAAAGTTAATCAGATGATATTTAATGTAACTTTACTGCACAATTTGAATGAAAATTTAGAAACATCAGGCAGAAATTAAAAAATATACATATTTAATAGGGAATGTCAACTTTATTGCTGCAAAATCGTATCGTTTGATAAGTTTTCGGTTCTTAGATGACGTAGCCGGCTCCGTAGGGTCCAATTCCGTAAGGTCCAGCGCATCCGCAAGCGCAGGATCCGGCGATGGAAACGGTTCCGGCAGCACAGACGGGTCCTCCGAATTCTACAGCGCCGAGAATGGGGACCTGTCCAGCGACGAGGGTGGTACCGGCGACGGGCAGCTCGCCAGCGACGGCCACTTCACCGATGCCAGCGCCGCCGTAGGCGCCGAAGGGTCCGGCAGCCAGAGGAGCGAAGGGAGCATCAAAAGCTCCAAACGCGCCATATCCAAAACCGTCGTACGCTCCGTAAGGACCAGGGCCATATCCAAAACCGTCATAGGCTCCGTAAAGACCAGCGCCGTATCCGAATCCGTCGTAGGCTCCGTAAGGGCCGGCTCCGTAGCACTGTCCGAATACGTTCTGGAAATTGAACAATAGTTAGTCTGGATATCTTGGATGCGACTGCTTAGACAGTAAATTAGAATAGAAAATGCAATGTGTCAGTATTATTCATGTTCCACAAATATAAGCATGGAAATAATTAAAACAGAATAAAATACAATACAACTGTTTACCTGGAGCAGGCAAGCCTGTACGCAGACGAACAAGAAAGCGAAGGAAGACATGTTTGTGCGTGTGTATTCAACGGAGATATTTCCAGAATAATTATTTGTCCGTAGTGCGAGGTATTTATATGATTTAGAAACGTTTACGCTAATTAGACAACAATAATGTTTCCTCATCCAAGATGTTCGACCTGTGTACGTGCATAGAGTTTGTGTTTTAATCTATTTTGTAACAGAAAACGAACACAAGTAAGTATAAACACTATTTTGTTTATGTACTTTTGTTTGTCACTATCACGACGCTTTGTTTCTATGGGACACATAAATATTTGTTCATTGCCATGGTGTTCACAAAAATGTATCGTTTTAAAGCTTTAACTGCCATAAAGATTGCTACTTTAAAGTTCATCTAGGCGCTTACTTTTGAACACATATTGCAGTCGAGAACATTTGATTGAAAATATATTCAGTTGGATATGTCTTGTGTTGTGTTGTTTAAAAATATTTGGTTTATAATCATACTAACACTAGGCAATATTGAACGCCATGGTCACGTAGTTTCAAAGTTCGTAAGAATATAGTTTTTCAATATTTACCTAAGTTACGACAGCATAGCGTCAATAAGCGGTGATAAATGACCTTTTGTTTGTATAAAAGGCTCCATTAAACTACAGAACGACACTTTACGTTGGTACCAGCAACATCAAGTACACAGCAACCATGTCCATCAAAACCGTTCTTCTCATCTGCGCCCAGGCGCTCCTTATCCAGGTAACAAATCACTTTAAGAATGATCAAAATACATTAAACTCGTAAAATAGAACATATTACATGATTTTTTTCTTTCTAGAGCATCTCTGCTCAGTGCATCGGAGGCTATGGAGCGTATGGTTATGACGGACTTGGCTATGGCGCATACGGTTACGACGGACTCGGCTATGGAGCATACGGTTACGACGGCTTCGCGTACGGAGCTCCCTTCGCTGCCGGTGCCTGTGGCGGACCCTGGGGCTATGGACCCGCTGAACTCGCTGCTTCCCACGGTCCCGGTCTCGCCATCTCTAGCGCCTCTCCTCTCATCCCCGCTGGAGTGTCCGTCCTGTCCGAAAACGTGTACGAAGGCGGTCTGGCTGTAGGCGGCGCTCTGCCCTTCCTCGGAACCGTGGCCATTGAGGGCGCTCTGCCCACCGCTGGTGCTGGTGCCATCGCTTACGGCTGCGGCAACGGAGCTGTTGCTATCACTGCTGAAGACGCCGGTGCTTACGG
>DWDX01004969.1:0-11042 GCA_018245675.1 Agara michaeli | reverse complement strand
GTATAATGTGTTTGTGCAACTTCGATCATTTGTCCTTAGGTCGCAGTGGAAATACCCTTTGCCTTATATAATACGACACATACAAAATATATGGCAGTTGTAAATAGAAGCTATAAATAAAAGCTTTCGGAACTACGGAGAACGAGGAAAAAGGAATTGAAGACAGATGATGACTTTAAGGGAAAGGGAATCGTTTGTAACACAGATATTTGTAAGGGCACCATTGAAATAAGAAGATAAGCAATAAATAACATTTTGGGATACATTTCAAAATTACTTTTTAACATATGGAGACCTATTAAATGCATGATAATTGTAATATTAATAATGATTAGTATAATACGTTTTTAACTTCAAATATTTTTATAGATAATTACGTTATAGAATATATTATATAAACAATGAAACGAATTAAATATTATCAATCTTCCGTCTTAGCTCAAGTTAACACAAATGTAGACCCTGGCTGTTGAGCAATTCTTACCCTTAAAACACTATTGCTTTGGGAGCATAATTGGATAATACGAGTCTAGAGCATTATATTATATTATAGAGTAAAAACCTCAACAGAGGTTTCTCGTCTATCCTTACTAATTCCCTTCCTAAAGCTCGAGGCTATGTACGAAAATAGGTCGTTGGAGTTAGTAATGTAAAATTTAAAGCAATTAGAGGACGCGGTACCGAGATGTAGCCTCCATTTTACCAAGTTTGCTGTTTTTAGCGCCCTTGTTTTCTTTCAAATTCAAGTAATCATAGATCAATTAAATAAACCTCTGTTTACTTCAGAACGCAAACTAGCGGAAGAGGATTGAATTGAAAGAAATACTTAGAAAGAAAGAAGTAGAATTGGAAATCGTCCTAAATTATGATTTATTCCACGGATAAATATTACAGCATAACACACAAAAAGAAAAATATATGTATGTAAATTTGCATTTATTGACCATACACTTAACATAATTACTATAATCTATACATTTAATAAAATTATAACGTTTTTAGTACTTACCAACTAAGCAATATCGCTTAGGGTCCAGTTTTTACGTCCTATGAATTCCCCCAAATATCTAGTAACAATGGAATGATAACAATTGCATTTCGTACATATTCGCTATTGTCTTTATCTGCCAGTCTACTACTTTATTGAATACAACCATTAGCTTTATTGAAATCATATCCGACGTCTGTCCATCACACCGGCATCTATAGTGGTTTCCTCATTCCTATAATAACTTACTTGGGTCCGCTGCGTATGCGCATGCGTCTATATTATAATAATAATAAAAATCAAGAAGTGCTTTTGAAGGCGGAGATTGTAACACTATCCTTTAATTTGGTAAATATAGTTTTATTAATTTCCTTAAAACAAGAATACCGCTCTTTTATTACAATCCATGTCATAGAAATACAGACATAGCTTTTGAAATAAGCCCGTAATTCATAAATAATAGTTTACATGACAGCAGGTTGTGTGAAAATATAAATAACTAACCTCAGGGTTTATCTGCGGCGGTATCACGATTTTTTTCTGTGGTGGTGACCGCAGCACCACGTTCTCGTCCCGAATTATGATCTGGGGCTCCATAGCCAATAGCTTCTTTTTACACTCCTGCATCTGGAGACATTCCTTGTCCTTTTTCGACAAAACCGACTCTGACGAAGCATGTTTCGAAGATCCCACTGATGTATTTTTGCTGGACAGTTTCAGACTATCCATGGAAGCTGTCATTTTTGCACTCTCTTTACCATTAGACGACGCCATATCGTCTTTTTTTATTTACACAGTTTTATATTGTAAGCTAACTTCTGAACTTTTGGAGTACCTCAGGGATACACTCTAGGCTCTATACTTTTTTGAATGAATGTATTCACTTTACTAGATCTTTCTGTTTTTCTATACATTTCTTCCGTTTAATTAACAGTTACGAAAACAAAACGATATCTATAATAATATGTTTTCAAATTTGTGATATTTAATTTTAATGTGGTTTTCACTTTTTTACTACTTGACCATTGCTGTTTTCCATGTGTTTTATTTTACCTGTCTTGCTATGTATACAAGATCTAAATACGTAGTAGTAAAACGTAGCATGTTTAGCATATATTACAATTATTTCTTTCAATGTAGACGATAATAATGACGAAAATTTTATAACAAATCAAATAATAACGGTGTTAAATAGTTTATCTAAAGATGGAACTGAACTTACTAAACACGAGGACGTTAACATAATATTTTCATGTACAATAGATATTTGACCTAGGTCTGTAAGTCCGTGCAACTAATTCTGGGTATTCTTTGCATTGAGTACAGAGTATTCTATATAGAACGAGAAGAGCGTATCGTTAAAAAAATATAACGTTGATCGTCAAATTTCGAGTGCTAATTGGTATTTATTTTGCAACATGTTAATTGAGGTTTTCGTTTTTAGTTCCACAAACGCAGTTTATTTGTGTATCTTCCAATAAACAGGGCAGGTGGTAGTAATACCTACAAATTAAAAGGAAATATTTCGTACAAAAAATTGTTTACAGAAATATAGTTGGAATTTTTTCAGATCTTTGGCGATGTGCTTCTAATGGAGCCGTTAGAAATCTTCGAAATTATAACTAACTGAAATCAAGTCCACAAAATTTAGCAAATTTCCTTTCTCCGCATCGTAATCAAATTTAAATTCGTTTTATAAATCGTAACGCATAGTAAACACATTTAATAAGAACCATACATTGTAACAGTTAATTTTCATCGGCTTTGATTTCCCCTTGCGGGCGCGGTAGGTCGGGATACAAAAATTCGACAGGAAAAACTCCCGGCGCTGTTTTAAATTGCGCATTCAAAGTACCGACAGATTTCATTAATCGATCTTCTGTCCAGGTGTCGATGAAGGTGTATCAGTAGACACTGAATCACCTCTGGATCGAGATCAGATGTACCGGCTACTCGTCCAAACAAATCCAACTGTTTACAGAATCGTAAAGCTTTGTTATGAGACCAAATATTTTCACGCCAGTTTCCTACACAATTCAGTTATAAAACAGACGCCAGAAATTTGTACGGGTTTGCTCAGAGCTAACTCGGCATATTGCACCATTCAATGAATATCCAGACACATGTCTCATAACTAGTGATTTAAAAAGTAAATAAATAAATCGCTGGCAGGGCTTCCTTTTGGCTGCTCAAATAAAAAACGACAAAGAAAGCCGCCCACAATGGTAGCACCACGTCAATTCAATATTTGTGGTACATACATATATTGTAATTAATTGTCTATTTCACTTAATGGTCAAGAAAATATTATTGTCTCTTAATGGTCAAGAAAATATTATTGTAATGGCCAAGAAAATATTATTGTCTCTCCCTTGCATGTTTTCAAGGTGTGCTAATAACACTAATCACATTTTTTATTATAATAAAAACTTAAGAGTTAAGATGTTACGGATTAAAAGAGACTTAATTCCGATTAAAATCTGTAGAGGAATAGGTATTTTACGCAAAAAATTCTTAATTAAACGTGCTCAAGGGCTGGGGACCAATTAAGTCATATTCAAATTTCCAGTCTTTTTTAATTTAAATGCTATAAAGGTGGTGGATAAATATAGGACAAAGTAAATGTGACTGAAAATAGAAAATTGTATTAAGGATTTTTTAATTAAAATAATAATATCTTAGGATAATTTATAAGTGATCCTAAACTTCTAATACACATACTCTATTATACCCTTTCATTATTAAACTGCTGGATACGGGTCTCCTCTCATAATGAGAAGGCTTTAAGGGCCATAGTCTACCACGTTGATTAAGTGCGGATTGCCAGACCGCAAATCTCAGAACCCATTACACACTTTATAATCCAGTGTAAGGTGAGCTGGTTTCCTTGCGATATTTTCCGTCACCGTTATTACGTAGCGAAATTTACATCCAGAAAAAACAATATTAGTGATTATCACAAATATTTGTGGGTGGAATCTATGCTCAGGCCATCTTCCACAGTGAGGGTCATTGGCCACCACCCACGTCCATCGGTCAAATGGATGTGGGCCTATTCGGTAACTAATTCTGATCTCGTTCATGATTTATTTCCGTCTCAAAGGAATAATTTGAGCCTCAAATATACACACCGATGATGAATGGAACTTGTTCATAAAAGTTTTAATACCGACCTCACGCAGCTGTCACATTGGACGCGACAAAATTTGCGTGATATTCGACTACACTACTACCCTCTAGGACTGTCAAGCCGGAGGTAGTGGATCCGACTCCCATGCAAGACATACGTTTGTGTGATGAGCACAATTGTTCTGTGTCCGGGTGTAACACACATACTGTATATTACACAGTAAGTTTGTTTAGCTGCGACCCGGTCACCTTACCGATTTTAATATCTTTATATTCGACTACATGTCTCTCATACGTCTTGTTCATTAGTTTTTATATATTTCGCGCAAACCGAACGGACCGACATAACGGTAAAGGTATATCTATTACGAAAGAGACAGACCAGTGTTGAGGTACAGATATTGCGTGTAGATATAGGTATAGACTCATCATGACACTGGGTAAAAAAGAATAAAAGTGGCACAAAGCGATAACATTAACACACAAAGCGTTATAATTGACACACGAGGCATTACTATTGACACAACGCTTTATAATTGACACACAAGGGTTACCGTTTGTTATCGCGTTTCGCTATTCGTCAGCAGAACGACTAGAGCCTTTGTGAGGCTGCGTTCCTTTTTCTCCTTTTTAAATATACGACAGTTGGATAACTTCTTTTCCAAATTTCGTGTGTCTTTGTTGTAAAACTTTTACAACTCAATTTAAGGAGTAAGGAATTACTGCTCCACTGCTGTGTGATGAGAGGCTCAAGTTTCACCGTCTTCGGATCCAACCGTACTCGCAACTCAGTCGTACATTTTGATAGCATTTAATGGACTTTAACGTTAATACAATAAAGTTCGTCTTCAAAATTATTGTTCATTAAATTCTTAACTTCTTTTGTGATAACGGTCGTCATGATCGTGTTTGTGAACTTAGTTTACCGTTAAATCCGATGAATAAATAATGCTCCGTGTTCGGTGGATCCGAATGAGGAGACAACAGACACATTTATTGCTTTAGTAATGAATGTATCGAATTATTTCTGCTGTAAGCGGTATGTATATGTAATTAATATATGTATGTATAATAATATAAATAATTATAATTGGGACAATTCCACACACCGCTATCTGATTCCAAATTAGCCAATTAAATGCGTGTTATATGGTAACCGGACAGCAGATAAACACGCTTATATGTATGTATATATGTAACACGTATATTGATAATTTTAGTACACCCAGACACAGAACAAACAAGTGTGCTCATCACACAAATATTTGTGCTGGGTATCGAAAACACGATCTACCGTTAAGCAGTCAAGGTCCAAACCACTAGACTAAGTAGCGAGTCATATAGTAAATAAGGTTTCCGTAACAGTAAATACATAAATTGTAACGTGTTGGTGCGATATACCGAAAAGTCTCGTTAAATAGTTGAGATACTCGTAGTACGTGGAAGAAAAGAATTTCTACATAATCAAACTGAAAATATCGTATAACAATTATAATTAATTCGATACTAATTATACGAGATTTTATATTGGCTTAAATTTCGCTTTGTTACATTTTAACACTATAGTTCTAAGCTCTATAGTTCTAAGCTTTAGACAAAGGGGTGTACTAGAAGCCACTAGAAGTCACTTGTAAGGTTATTATTATTAAGTAACGGACGGTCTTATTTTGAAAATAAATTTTATTCCTGTACTTAGTCGACTGGTAGAACACGCTAGAAGCTTTAAGTCCGCCCTTCGGACCATCTACGAGCAGCTGTCGGTATCACGATAAAGTTTAAATAATTCAGTGAAAATTGACTTTGAAAAGGATCATTGAAAATTATTCAATTTAATTGAATTCTCTCCTTATCTTGTTTTGTAAAGATAAAAATACGAGAAACGAAAGATAATCGAAGTCAAAGTGGCTTTATCCTTTTGTTTTATCTTTGTGTTGAGAGCGGCCGCGGAAAGTGGTTTACAGTGAAAATATTCAGAGACGAATCAAAGGGTTGGATTAAGCAAAGCCTTTGAGGACACCTCTTGTTGTGCGTTTTTATTTTTACGATTATACCATTACGCCGGTTCTCTAACGGTGTAGGTAGACAACACCGAATGCCAAATATCCACAACTTACAGAGCTGATGTGCATTTACGTTCAATACTCTGTTCTTTCATGCATCCCGGTTTCCAAGACTCCTAATTCCTGTCTACATCTTTTTATTTAATATTTGTAATGATTTTACATTAAGATTGCATGTGTCGCTAGTGCAATAGACAAAACATACAGTAACAGGTGACAGACGTCCAAAGTATTCCTGATAGATATTTATATTATAATGTAAATGCATCATTCAATTATTTGCACGCTCCGGAAACGAACCCGGGAACTTTCAAAGTGCATTGTCATGGTGCTCGTTAAATCAAATGGAGCTATATCAAGGTCCTATCTTGAAATAGTCGTAAATAAATTACTTTAAAGTACTAATAAAGACATTTCGATTGTAAACGTATTTTTAAATATTTAATATTTTCGTTATTTATTACGCAGTAAACTTAATCTTATGCGCGTTTATTGCGATTTTTATAAAATTACAAGGTGTTTATTATGCTTGTTACAGAATCATAGCATTTCATTGGGATAATATGTGACTCAAGATATTATTAACACCTCAAACATAGTTATCTGATACAATATAAAACTGTACTATGGTAACCAGACTGCTGATAATCATATATACATTGTACATTTTTAAATATATACTTACTTATATAGATAACTGTAGATACAGAAACAAATATTCACGCTTATCACACAGATATTTGTTTCGGAATGGGAATCGAACCCACAACCTTTAGCTCAGGAGTTGACTAATTGTAAATGGACAAAAATTCAAAACCCCTCACTGATATTATTTCTTGCCACGTAGTATGTTATAGTTTTGGGTAAATTAATGGACATCCGATGAAGATATTCTGTATAATTGGGAAAACATAACTTAACTTTACTGCGATACTAATATATATATTATTATTATTTATTTATATAATATAATATTATATATATATATTATTATTATTATATATATATAAGGTGAATTAAAAGCCTGTTCTTGTCGATCTTCTAATGGATGGTCAAAGCTCGGAGAAAATAGATTATTATTGCATTAATACATACATCTGCGTGTATTCTGTACTAAATAAGTTTCCCTTGTAAAAACCACATTAAAATTAAATTTCTCACATAATGTAAAAACAACTTACTATATAATCTCAGTGATAATAAATGTATATTTAAAATTCAATAACATACGCACAACACGACACGTTTCCCGTAAAAATAAACACGAAAATTTTAAAAGCGAGCAATTGAAATTTTAACAAAGTGAAAAATTCTAATTTTGAGTTCTTTTGACGTTGGTGAATTTTAATTTATGTCCTTTAATGCGTTTAGAATGTATTCACGAGAGTCCCGCGAGCGTGAGATACGCGCGCCCAACGCGACGACCGGCGTCGTACTGTCGGCGGTCGTCCTTCCACCCCTCGGTAGGGGTGGCGATACGTCGCCGAAGGACGGGAGAGTCTCCAGCGGCACCCGCGCCGTGGTACTAAATAGAACGAACTGCGTCTGAAGCACTCGCCGGTGTTCCGGACACCTCATTGCCGGGTGTTATCGCGAGGTGCTAGCAGCGAATCTATTCCGTCGTAGCCGCCGCCCGCTCGACTCTGTTACGTGCACGTTACGATATCTTCCGCGTTTCGAGTAAAGCCACGCTGACACAATGACACATTCTAGCTATTAAAAGTTTATAGACAGCGCGGCGGTTTTCGTCCTCGTGGAATACTGTTTTAGTTGGCTATGAAATGTAACATTACCAATATAAGTAGACAAAGTTACACCTTCCAATATTAGCTATCCGCCAGTGAAATTAACATCAAAATCGGTTTAACCGTGTAGAGATTAGCCGGAATAAACAGAGAGACGGGCAAACATTTTAAGAATTAGTTTCTTTTTGGAAGCACTGTCTATGCTTTCATAGTGAGTGAGTATAAAGAAAGTATTCTGACATAACAAACAGATACTTGCATTTTACTATGTTAGTATAAATCATTCGATGTGAATATTATTATTACTAAATGCATTCTGCAACCTTTTTAGCAACGCAGTTAAAAGGCATTTTTGGGCAACTAAGGTTGTATAAAATCGGATTACCCCCCCGCCGTATTCCTGTTTTCAAATGTTTAATTGTGTTTTGGTTTTAAGGGTCTCGTAGACAATTATACTGACCCATGAACATATCAAACTGAGTCCTTTCCTTAGGGGTAGTTATAAAAGTAAAAGTGTATAATTATTACGAATTAGGTAAACTACAGTTTCATGAATTAATATTTAAGAAAAGTTTCTAAGTTAATATATAAGAAATTTTATGTAGTATTATATTTCTGTTTTCAACAATCTAATACAGCTATGAATTAGTTTTATGGGGTTTATGGTGTTCCGTTTGCCAAGAATCCGTTGCCAAGCTGTTATCTACGGCTTTGTGGACAAGGCGGCAAAGCCTTCCGTGAAGATTTTTATAATAATTTAAATGAACCGAATTCTCTGTAATTGGCAAAATTTCTGGTGTTCCAATTCCAACTGTGACCACCGACCATTGATTGCTTCTGTATTATTTACGAAACAGTCATTATGACAAGGATATTGCGAAATAAATCATTTATTTTTAAAATATTGTTGTGCCTATTTATTGGCGTTTCATAAACTTTAAAGGATAAATAGTAAACACCCAGACACAAAAGAACGATATATAAATATATAATTATATTTCTACCTGTTCGGAAATTGAACCGGGCGCCTTCTCGGTAACCGGGCGGGTTGCGATGCAAATAGGTCGCCAACAGATAGTACATAGTTTTAACAATGAACAAACATGAAAACTATGAACTCACGTCCATTTTACGATCATAGGAAAACAACATAAAATGATGATTTATGTATCTGTTTTCTAGTTTTGGTATTTGTTTATATTATTTATTGTTACGATTAATTTTTAGGGGCCAATTGATTTGAAGATTAATGTCCTTCAGCAATACGAAAACAACTAGTATACAATAATTGCAAATATAATGATATTTTTATTACATTCAGACACAGAACTAACAAACGTGCTCATCACACAAAGGTTTGTCCTGGACGGGAATAGAACCCACGACCTGTGGTTTTGCAGTCAGGATCTCTAACCGCTCGACCATCAGGCCAGTTATATTTTTATTACACTCAGCCATAGAAAAAGCAAATGTCTGAAAGGTATAAATATTTGTCGTGGTTTGGGAATCGAACTCACGACCTGCGCGATCACAATCAGATTATCTACTACACAAAGAGGTCAATCAGAGCGTAGTTATTTACGTGTTTCCTTTCATAAATACAGTAAGCGAAGAACAAAGAAGAACAATAAAGTATTGATGATAGGCTTTCATGAAACAGTCGGAAAATAGTTGAAGCTCTATCAATAGTATCTCGATACATAGTTACAGAACAACTCGAGCGTTGATGAGGGTACCCAGTACATAATACACCCGTATGTACACATATGTTTGTATGTCCTCACGGGTCGAATTTATCAAACTTAACCTTAACATCTGTTATACCTATATTCACGGATAAACAATTTTAATTTTAATTATAGTTCATTATCACTCATTAAAGTGGACACTCACTTATCAACCAAACCCACCCGCTGGCTACAAGCGAGGCGAGGCGCTGTAGCGGTGGTATAGATTTGATAAGTGAGTGCATATAAATATGTATGTATAAGTTCATATATATAAGAAATTTCAAACACACGAGCGCGGTTAAAAATGGTCGAAAGAAATTAAATGAAAAACCTACAGAATATAGGACGTATCCAAGTGCCTCAATATGAAACAATTTAAATTGATATTTGAATAGGTCTGGCTTCACCGCAGGCCATGTTGGAATTGCTGTTAGTATAACTGTCACACTGGCGCCACACGGCCTTCTGATATTATAGCTTTTAGCCGAGCCTTAACCGCCTGGCTGTAGGACGATCCAGACTGCTGTAAGTCGGGGGTTGTAGGTTCGATTCCCGTCCACGTTTTAAGAGCGAATTTGAGTGTCTATGTACTTATAATTTGCACTAGATCCCGTACTTATCAATTGTATGTTTCCATAGGGTTCGCTTACTTTCGAATCAGGTTGGCGAGTGTAATGTTTTCGCAAAATATTCTGTTATATTTCTTAAGAGTAACAAAATATAATTATGTTACCGATATTAAAAATATTCAGCTTAACACTTGTAATATCTTGGCTAGAAAAACGTTTATAAAACGCTAGTGTGAAAGCGAAATGGTCACTTACCGGTGTAGGCTGATATATGTAACTATTCCCATTTGTAAAAGAAAATACAGCTTTTCGTTTTATAACGAATATATAGTTGAACTAATATTGAAATAGGCTGTAATTAAGGTCCAGGACTCACTACTTATTAACATACACGAATGTATATTATAAATGTGATATCACTAATACTAGCGGTCGCCCCTAACTCTGTCCAAGGTAAAAAAAATCTTACAGTGAAAGTATTTACGCATCTTGATTCATATAAAAACAACAGACTTCACATGTTTTTAAATAGCTATAGCGACATCTAGATTCTTAAATAAGAACTACACAAACCTTTTAAAGTTGTCGACTAAATCTCGTAGAATTGGCGTATTTTTTATACTTTCAGGTCCATAAACTATTTGTATGCGAAATTCCACACAATTCTAGAGCGTACTCTGTCCGTGATGCTAAACCTTTTACATACTTTATATTAAAGCGGGAATCATGTTTAAAAACTGTCATTACTGGAAGAAATTAACAGCAACACAAATTTTAAAAAGCCTTCTGTAGGCCCAACTAATAGTATCAAAAACTGACTA
>DWDX01004968.1:0-11043 GCA_018245675.1 Agara michaeli | reverse complement strand
GTACTTGGATTTTTATTAATGAATATCGCGGTACTATCGTCGGCGAATAGTACCATTGAATAGCACGTCAGGTTTATGATTACAGAGATATTTGGCACTCTGTGCGCCCTGCCTACCCCTTTTAGGGACCTGGCGTTATGGTATGTTGTTGTTGTTGTATTAAAACCTGTTTGTAGAGGAAACGTAGATGTTCCTAGAGGGTTTGGGCGTGTAGTAAATTACAAAACTGCGGTATAAACCGAGTGTGAACGTTAGAACACCACTGGACTGACCATAACGGCTATCTGCGTCGCTGCTGCAACACGCCAGGCTTCAAACATAGCGGCGGATCACCCGAGAAAAATACATCGCCGTAACGTTCCAGACCAAACACAAACTACAGTAAATAAAGAGTGCGACAAAAAGAGGCGAATGGAAAAGTTGACAAAGGAGAGCGATGCGAATATTCTTCGGACGAATCGAATCGAAGACGTCCTAAATAAGATCAAATCAAGAGTACCTTACACAGTGTGCGGGCACAGTGGCCCGACACCTCCAGCTAGACACGTGGGTGCGAGTAACAATTCCAGCTAAAGTATGATTTGTATCGACATCGTTATCGGCACTCGCACGAGGAGGCGATAAGCTTCGACGTTTAGCATTTCGCCGACATCGTGCCATCGGCGGTGTGGGTTCACGTGTCACGCGTCTCGCGGTAATTTGCGTAAATCAAGCAGATAGCCTCCCCGAGTGACGTTGCGTCAGCGCAAAACCTCGACGTTTAATTTTGAAGCTTGGAAATGATATATGAATACGGATCATTTCTTTCTGTACTAGAATAATACAATCATGAAAATATATTTAGCTTCTTAGAGGTACACAGAAACGGACGTAATCATTGTCTTTGTAACATGCATGTGAAATTTTAAGACAATTCTCTGTGGACGTTTACACGGTAGAATTTTATGGGTAACAAAAACGTACACGAAAATCACGACGGTCTTTCTTAATATTGTCGGTAAATAACTACATATTTATAATAGTAATATTTTTTTTAATAAAGTAGAAAATGTGTAAGGTGTGTTGAATAAACATAATTAAAAATTAATTTTCATCGATTACGTTGCAACACACTCCTAGATCATACGGTGCGATTATTTTGTTACGTAACGGTATATTAGAACAACAATAAGAGGAGAGTCCTTCCTTCCCTGCTTACTGATCTTCGACTTCTATTGGCATCCTGTAGGTGGTTATCGAGCGGCTCTATCTCCGGCTTACGACTCCATCTACACGAGAGCGAGTGTCTCTACAACTCTACGAATAGCGGCGTAGAGCGCTGCCACCGCATTCCGTCTAATTGTATGCAAGCGCTACTCGTGTTTATAGCTTGTAGTAAACCGAGAATGCGTGAATGACGCCATTCAGCCCACATAACAAAACAAACAGACTCGAATAAGTAAACGAATGTAATGCTAGGTTTAAAAGCACACACGATAACGTTTTTCATAATGTACTTGTTAATAATCAATTTGTCAATTAACATTACAGTATATTTCAGTAGAATAATAACAACGCTCTCACTGTGCCAATTACTAATAATTAATTAACCTAAGCTAAAAACCTTAAGGCTGCCACTCACGTGTTTTTGTAATTTTACATAATGAAAAAAAATTAAGCGAAGATTTAGTCAAACGGCAATGAGCGGCGTCCACCCGGCGGAGCGCCCGTCGGTCAGTCAGGGCTCCTCCTCAGTTTAACGGCTAACTTCTGCAGTAGAGACTGGCTCGTAGAAGACCAGACGTCCTTCGACATTGAATGATATTGTAGTAATATTAATGTGATCGCCGCACGACGCTCAGCTACACGTTTGTTCGGGCAGCTACGTGAACCTCGAGAGCGGACGTGGGAACCTTTATATCCGCCGGTATGTCCGACGACTCGGCCGTCTCCGTCGGGTCTCGCGGCCACACCGAGACGGCGGCGTGTAGTGAGCTCCAGGAGAGCTCCCCGTCGTCAGCTCCACACGCGCGTGCTCTATATAGACGACAATGAGTCCCGTCGCCGGCCGCTGAAGTCTCCGTCACCATCTACACATACAACGTGTACAATTTTTAGTTTTGTGTTAATAAAATAAAATTTATGGCGGCAGCGCCCCTCCGCTACGAGGTACATAAACGAGAGATATAGTTTTATATAAATTAGGGGCGCGGAGGAGCTAAGAAGCGATGAGTAGACCATAGTCGCCTTCATTATATGTATTTACTTATGTTTCTAAACGACACTAATCGTGTTGTCGTTAATAGCATTACTGTCGATAACGTCACTGTGATAGGTCCAGAAGATGAACATCGATTAGCAGTATCGAACGGGCGAATCTCGTCTGATGTAGATTAAAAGCCAAGGTCGTGTCGAGAATATCTCAATGATAGCGTTTATCTCAAACGCGTAGAGACTCAAACGCCACACTTAGCTTAGTGACTTTAGTTTTCTGTTGTATTTATTTAATAGAAATGTAATGTCACTCTGCTCGTAATCAAACATTTTTGAATTCGCTAGCCGCGGGCTCTCTCCCGCGCCGCGAGCTCGCCCTGCAGTGCTGCCTTTACGTGACCTACGTAGGTGTGTGTATTATTCATAGGTAGATGTGCTAACCTTATCCGCTTTCACGATACGAGCACCGTTAAAAAGCTTTCTTCTTTTGACCGTAATTCACCGAACATAGTGATCGTAATATTTTCGTTACAAAATTTTTTTTTATAAAACACGGCAACGCCAGCGATGACGACCTATAACAACTCGTTCTACCTACGACGTCAGTTGTCAGATTCTTAAATTGATCATGTTATTTGCTCGTTACGTTTTCTTAACTACTTCGACCCTCGCGGCCGGTCGAAGACGGCAATCGTTGCATTCCCACGAAACATAGCCACGACATAAAAATGGCCGAGGTCGTGTGGAGCTCTGCGCGCGACAAGTCTGACTGCGCGCGGCCGTACGAAAGGTTACATACGTTAAAATTACGAAACTACCCTTATCTGAACAAATAACCATACGTTAACGACGACTCGTGTATCTGCTCCAACGACTGTACAGTTGGTGTCCGCTCGCATCGCGCACACACCTGGAGCGCGCTTAACTTACACGTGTATTACCTACTTTATACGTTTTCGATGAAAACAGGAAAAAGTTTTTAACGATTGCAAATTTTTGCAAATTCTGTTCACCGATTACTTATCCATGTTGCAGTTCGTCATCGGCTCGGGGACGGTTCGACTCGTGGAAAGGGTGTTAATATTGAAGGGGATCTTGGGACTTCGAGCACTCGGTGACTACAGAATTATGGAAAAATAAAACATTGTCGATATTCCTCGCTTTAAAACTGACAACTTAATGACAATATGTAATTATAATTAAAATTATTTAAATATATTTAAAATACTCAGTGAACGAATAAATACTGAGTTGTTATAAAATCATCTGAGCTCACGAGTGGCTAAAATATAGGTAGCTTACTTAGGTTATCTGTCGGCACGTTTCTGTGAGCTACCGGCGTAATGTCGTTAGAGTACCCTAGGAATAAGTGAAGTCATTTACTTATATTTCGGCATATTGCTTTTTTAAATAATACAAGAAACAGAAATATTATTTCCACTTGCAAAATCACATTCCCAAATTCGAACTGGCAAAAGAGCTCCTGCGATTGTAGTTCATCTTAATGTATAAAAATGAATGTTTGTCTGTATGTCCTTTATAGAATCGTAACTTATACATTTGATCATGTGATGATCCTTAACATAGTTGTTGTGCATGACCCCCCGAAGTTTTCTGAGTTGATACGACCAATTTTGGACAGCTGGCGGCACTGTTATTCCAATGAATTTCATATGTTGAAGTGACAGTTGGTGAAGATTTGAATTGAAACGAAAACAGCGAACCAATGATAATGTTTCGAGTTGTAGGTGACATAGGAACGAAAGGAATAAAATCAATAAAATGACTCAAAATAAATTAAATTCAGTTTAGTTGGTGACGTAGCGTCGCGCGCAGAGTACAGCTAGTTTCAAATAAATATATTATATGGCATCACATATACGGCATAGCGGTTCGGGTCAGACAATACTACCATTAGAAGCGAAAATGATACCATTGTGCAAAATAAATAACGTCACCGTCCGGCCGAGTCCGGTCGATCCTTGTTTGCCAGTAGATACCTACTGACATTAAATCTTTTCCAAATGCGTAATTTGATTGATTCGTTTTAAACTGAAATTTATTGATAAAATAGAAATACCCCATACGTTTTAGGAATACGAGGGCATACGAGGGCAGTCCGCAAGTGCTCGCAGCGACGCCAGGCCGCGACACTCTCCCTGGACAGGTCGGTGTCCAATAAAAGAACTCGTACCTATCCATTTAACTTTAGCGTGGTGCTGTATAATCTGACCGTAGACATAATACACGTTAGAGATTTATTAGCGAGGCTGCGCCCCGCGACCCCGCGAGTCTGTCTGTTTGTACGGCAGGTCGGTCTCCGGCCCCGAACCTAAGTTTCACATTTCGTTAATATTTGTGTATCGTTTACCATTTGAGTTACTGTTCGGTCTCCGTAAAAAAATGGGTAACAAAAAACTATATACAATGAATATATAATTGCATACGAATACATATATTTTTTTATTTTTATTTTTTTATTACACGAAATTCTCCTGCCGGTGAGCGGGCGAAAGGACTTCTTCGTATGCAAACCTACACATTAGAGTTCTCGTTCATAATTTCGAAGGCGCGTGAAGCAGTCGGACGGCGTGGCAGCGGCGCAGCAGCGTAGCTGCAAACCGACGCCGTTCCCGAAAGAAGATGCGCACCGTGCAGTAGTGCAATAGAGAATAATAATAGATACAGGGGAAACATTCAAATAGGACGCGTAATGTTTGTAACGAGTAGCCGTAAAAATGTACGTTCAGCTCAGTGTTCCGTCAGTTTATTACGTGCACGCAGTGGCTTTCTGGAGGGCAGCAGTGATGTATATGAATATGAAGCAGTACAATATGATCGTAATAGACACTATGATGTCAATTCCATGAACGCGGAGGGGTCACATCGAAAGGGGTCCGTCGCTGCCGGTCGTCAAGTTAACGCGAAATGGAATTACCTATAGAATTTACATTTTCATAGGTAATTCGAAAAAATTGGTTTCTAGTTTGACGGAGGAATATTCCGACCGGGCTCCGGCTCCATCCAGGGTCTGGGCCAGGCCGCGTCGCCCGCGGGTAATGGTGTAGTTTAATAAATTGAATGGGCGGTCGATAAGCAGCGGAGCGGCTGCTTTGTACCTATTCTACTATTTCATGATCCGATAAAAAAGGAATAAAGGCTCGCCTAAACGCAGGAATGTTGTAGATTTTTGTTTTAGGCGGGCGCCGGCGCCGGGCGCATTAGTGCGCTCGCCGCGACAACGGTTACACATTAGCCCTTCGCGTGCTGCGGCGCCGGCGCTCGGCACGCAAGCGCCGGCTACGCGCCGCCCCACACTGCGCTCTGACCGCCGCCGACAGAGCTCAAACTCGAGCGACTCGGCCGCGCAGTTCACTAGTTTCATTTCTGATCGTCGACGATAGTGCCCGATGTAAAGAGTCGTATGTAAAATCGCGTTCGGAATAAATGAAACGTTAACGGCGACGAGATGCAGTCGAACGTCGCGTCCGCGCCGCCGGCGACAAGCGGAGGGCTCTCGGCCCGTCTCACGCCCACTTATCGATGGGACAATTTAGTCGATACGCGTACGAATAATATATGAAGGCGGCTAATGAAGCCGGCCGGTCGGTCGGGCGCTCCGTCGGCCGTCGCTCGCGGATCGCCTTATCTGCCGCGACAGCTGGCCGGTGCACTTTACGACCGGGAATGCACGGCCTATGACGGCTACCTACGTACATGCACTATTTTTGGAGATTAAAATTCTTTATCGGTTTTATATGTATACAAAGGATTCGAGACGGAGCTCCTTTCCTCCGAGGAAGTAGGGCCAGAGCGTGTCTGTGCACCGTAACGACCTTTTTATTAAACCCTTGAAAAATATTTTCTATCCTATATATCAATAAACACTAAACGTGTTATTAAATCATACAAATTTGATTTGACTCGACGTCTTTACTTCAGAGTCTACTTGGGACGTATTAATGTGTTCGAAATTTTGTTTAATCTCCTAGAAGGCTAAAAAGCTGAAACGGCTACTTTGAGAACACAATGGAGTGTTATCCTAAAATTAACATTTTCAGTGTTCAACGTTAAAGCAACAGAAGCACCGGGACGCAGAACCGTGGCCTCGTCAGTGCCGACAAACGGACTATATATGAATAATCACTTTAATTTCAACATCGACAATACCGAGCAGCACATTTATTTTACGTTACAGAAACGTTCTAAACGTTTATGACATAGTTTAAGGTGAGCAGGCTTTTCCGAGATGTTTCCCTTCTTTCTCAAGGCGAGAGATATTGAAATTTTTGAGTCATAAAAGCTACGTAACATGTCAGAGTTTCGTGCAAGGGTTTGAACCGAGACCCCGGAGTGCCAGGCTGAATTTCAAACAATTTACGAGAAGCTATCGGAATATTAAAAGATCCTAATTTACGGGGTGCCCATATCGTGCACGAAAGCCATACGTGTAGACACAATACAAAACTATTTAACGTTAGGAAAGCTCTAATCGAGTTACCCTAACGTCATAAATAACGCAAAACTGGGAGTTTTGCGGTTTACAACGTTGCAACAAATTAGCTTGTTAGTATATGTATCTATTTAATTTATTGGAGCAATCGGCGGCCGTAGATTATGGACTTGTAGAGTTTCAGTCGTAAATTAGTGTTAGCCGAGTGCGCTAATTGCTCCGCTCACTGCGCCCGGACAAGTCGACTAGGACCCGTGTGATCCGTTGATGTATCGTTGCATGGAGGAGACGACGGTGAGAAGTATAAAGGGTACAGTTCATTAATTTTTAAACTGTCTTATAATTGTTATATTGTACAGGTTTTATTTTATTTTTTTCAAAACAACAGGTACCTATTGTTAAATTTTGCGTAGAATTTTTAATAATGTCTATTCATCGAGAATATCAGACTCTGGCGCGCTGAACGGAAGTGACTCGTGACAGTCCGGGAGCCGCGGGCGGTGCGGGTGCTCCGTCTCTATATTGTTACAACACGACATACTACATACATGGAAAAGGCTGCAAATTTGAAGATATAGCGAGGAGTAGTTTTTTAATATCTCGAAAACAACGCTATGTTGCGGTTTTATGTACATTAATTAAAATCCATCTCGATGACCCCATCGGTACCTGCACAAAAAATTTCATCAACATCGGTTAAGCCGTATAAACGAAGAAGAAAAAATCACTAGTAGGTACTTGAGAAAAAAATTACAAAAACTCGCTCACCGAAATATTATTATATGTATCCGAAGATTATGAAAACATCTTAATTTATTTCAAGAACAATATTTTAATATAAATACAGTTGTTATCAGTTGTACAGCCCAATCACAGCGGCCGCTCGGGACGCGGATAATTACTAAAATGCTGGAATATATTTGTGACTGTGTTCGGAAGCATTCCAACACAATGTTTAAGCGTTAAAGGCCGATATTATGTTTGTAATTGTGCAAAACAAAACGCCCGGAAGTGAACCTGCGCACTACACACACCTACACAAATACCTACATCTAGACACGCGAAAGCGTGTGAAGCCAATTTCAAGCTAACGTTAATATTTTGGATATTTCTCGTTTTGTTTTAAAAAAGTTATTATTGTCATTTTACTCATTAGGCAAAGTACTTTCGATATCAGTTTAAAGTTTTTTGCTATTTGTAATAGTCACGGAATATTCGACTGTGCACATTTAACGATTACACCCGGTATAATGAGTGGAATACCACCCTTATTTTTTTTTTAAATCCAACCATACTAGTTTTACTACTTAGAAGTAAAAGTTTAGTCGAGTTTCGTATTTATTACGTTATTATCTGGAAATTAGTATTAACTAGCTTTTGCCCGTGACTTCGTCCCGCCCCGACCCCGCAATTTCCTTTGGAGGTAGAATTTCGTAAAATGTGTTTAGTTCAACCTCGACGTATCACAATGTGTGTCCACGTATCACTACATATATTATTATACATATGTGACCGATTTCAAAAATTCTTTCACCATTTGAATGTTACATTATCACTGATCAACATAGGCTATATTAATTACAGGAAAAGTAAGGATCCTTACTGAAACGACAATAATGTAACCCAAGGTATAAAAAAAATAGCTATAAAATGTTTTTCATCGCATGCGCTGTGAAAACTATTGATGATAGAACAAAAAAATGTTCTACAATATTAAGGAACATATTAATACCTAAAAAAATATTGCGATAGCATATGTCTAACTATTGTAGTTATGTCACTATAACTACTTTTTAACATTTTAAAAGTTAATAGAAATTCCGACCAAAATCAGACCAAGTTATCCGTACCTACTTTTGCATTGATCCTTATCGAAATAAATAATTTAATAAGCAAAACTGTCTCAATACCTGTAAATTGCTTTTTAGTTTATTCACATCAGAAATTGCGTTCAAAAGATATTACAGAATTTAAATGTTGAACAATTAAAAAACGCCACCGCACCGCCGCGCCGCCGGCGCCGCTGTTACAGCACGGAGGAGTCGACACCGAACATCTAACCGGACATGGTGTTACGGGAATTTTAAAAATATGAGATTAAGTTATTATACCATTATTGTAATTGAACCATGGCAACCGCGTGGTACTGTCTGCTATAATTTATATGGCAGAACAACGTTTGCCGATTTAGCTACTATAATATAAACTGAATCAGCGCAATGCAAGTAATTTGTAACAGAGCTGTTTTTGAATCAGGTACACAAATTAATACGAGAGCAGTTCAATATTAAACTAGCGCTGGTAACTATTTGTTACCAAACAAAGCCTTATCGGCTATCGGCAGAACCACTACAAATAAGTGAACACCTGACACTCGATAAGACATGTTCGAGTAGTGAGCTCAAAACGGCTGCCGGGCGGCAGAATCACTGCGCGATTGGACGGTGACCAGTATCCATATTATGTGGTACAGTTTGCCGACCCACGCCAATCGACGCAATCACACTTAGCAGATTAATATTATACTTATATGTATTTAGCTACAACTCGCAGTGGAGCCTCAATAATGTCAAGGTCGGTTACAACTACCAATATATTATTTCTGTAAAGTCGTCGATAGAAATAACGCGCAACTTTATTTGCCGCCGAAACATTCCAAATCGGGCTTTTTGAAAAATTACACGAACGTAGTTTAAACGTATATCGGTAGCGGGAACGGCCGCCTTTGTCGAAGCTTCACAACCGAAACACAAAGCGACGATAAGCGACCGACAAAATATAGTGACATAGTGGCGTGTTATCGCGACACCGACGCCGGGCGTACCGCGGCGGGGCGCGGGGGTCGCGGGCGGGCGAGCGGACCGACCGATCGTTGAGGGAGACGTGCATGGGAGATTTATGGGGCATCTCGTTACAACCGGTGGTAATTATGGAAATGGAGACAAATAACATTAATAATTTACGAGATATACGCGTGTACGTTTATGGGAATTTATTACATTATCTTGTGTTCGGGTATTATCTGCGTGCGGCCGCGCCTCGAGCCGCAGCCGCGAGCCGCAGCGGCTCTTCACCTCTGACTTCTCGCTCGTGTCGACCGGTGCCACTTTCCACCTAAAAACTTAAATGAATATGGTGTTATCTCACCTCGAGCTACACGACCGTCGAATACGTGTACAATCAAATTACGGTGTTAGTTGTAAGAGCTGATATGTCTGAACGTCGCGGTCACATCGTCGAAAGGATTAACGTTTGGTATATTTGATTATTTTGAATATTGTAATTTTTAAATTAATTAGGCTCCATTCGATAGATAATATTTTATGATTCATAAGAACTAATCGCAACATCGATATCCCAATAAAATGTTTAACAAACCGTCGTCCAGCAGTGTCAAGTATTAGTTACCGTATAGTGCTCTGAAGCCGTATCTCAATATTACTTTTATATGCGCGAAGAATTGTTATTGAAAATAACACATTGTATATAAATCATAGTCGGAGGTCGCGCGACGGGCGCCTCGCCGCCTCACTCCCGTTTATCATAATATTTAGTAATAACGCTAATGGGTTCGATTTTCGAACTCGCTTTTAATACTTTCTAAAATATTTCCTAGCACTACAATCGCCGAAGACAATATTTATTATCTATATTTATTAGCTATAGGTTATTGCAAACTGAGCCCCGTTTCGTCTCAGCACTTTAAAAGTATAACACCGGTTATTTATTCAATTAGTCAAAAGGTAACGCGAATGGAATGCCCGTCCCGATGCCACTCGTACACACAGCAGCTCGCGGCGGCCCAGCGCGGGTACACTGCGCACATCCCAGAGACCTGTGCGCCGTTTCGATTTCCTCATAATTCTTTCCCTCCTCGTTATTTCACCGTTATGTTATAATTGAAATATAACGCAATAAATTGTAACGTGAACGTTTCTATTAACTAGTAACCCGGGCCCGCGCGCGGCCGCCGCACCCGGTGGGCCGGGTAGCTAATGAGTCCGCAAATTATCCGCCAGCGCGCGATCTATTAACATATGTACTTACTAGCTTTGCCCGCGGCTTCGTCCGCCTGGTAATCAGTGTATCGCAAAGTTTTTTCCGCGTATAAAGCGACTCCACGTGAATTCTAAGATAAAAAGTAGCAAATCGATAAATTTACGTTAAATATATTAAAATCGTTACTGTGGCTCGATCTTAAGAGATAAACATATATCATCGCGGACTTTTTTATAGATTTTTTAAAGGACAATATTTTTGTAGAACATATGTGTATCATATAACGTAGAGTCAGCGCACACCATGTAAGCGTTCAGGAAGCCCATTTTCGGCGACCTTTTTGTAAAACAATGAAATTCCTCGAAAAACTAAAAAATATGGCAGACAAAAGTAGCCTA